>BGPR01007825.1:0-47067 GCA_013235015.1 Araneus ventricosus | reverse complement strand
CTATTTATGTCATTCTAAATAATATCTTAAAAGTGTCCGATTCTGCAGTGCGCATCCATTCTTTAGGGAGGGATGGGAACTATATCGCACCAATTTCGGCATTTTTCTGCGGTCGAACGGTTATAAGCCAGGTATAATTTTTTCCGTAGAGACCTTTGTTATCTCATTCTAAATGGCATTTCTAAGTTCCTGACATTTAGCAGTGCGCTTCACATGGTGTTTATGGGGCGAAAATGGAGGGGACGTAATGAGGTAAAACTTTTTCTTAGGTAAGAGGAATGCCGTTTTATACGTATTTTTAATGCTGAATTGAATGAAACAAGAAGCAGGTTGATATAGTCATTACTTTAAAGCGAGGCATTCACCACTCTTACACTCCACAATTTTTGGAACACGGAAGGGAGAACCTTTCATCAATAATGAAACCCAATGAAAATTGGATCCAATTGGATTGGAGGTTTGGAATTTCGAATAGTTTGAAGTTTGATTGCAATGGCCAGATGACCTTCTGAGACACTGTTGTGGTGGTAGCGGGAAAACAAAGCTTTTGCCTAGATTGGAATCCCGCGACGAGGCTAGTAAACTCGTTAATCCCTTGTGTGGGGGAGGTGGAAAGGGGTGGGAGTAAGTCTGCGACTTTGAACGTTCACAAACAATTTATCTGAAAACAAACTTTGGAACATCTAAGAATGACTTATCTAAAATTTTATACTGGAATGAGTGGAATACAAACCAGTTCTTGGGACAAAGTGTATTGCCTATCCTTCTCGTGTATGCCTAGCTTAAAAGTTTTTGAATAAAAGTGCAATTTCCTTTGTTGCTAACAATATAAAAATACCTAAAGTAAAGAGATAGTTTTTTAAAAATATAATCTTCAATGAACTGCGCTTGTTTAGTGGTGAACAATTCATGGACGCTTAACTAGAGGGCTTGCATAAAATTGCAAGAGTATGATGTGAAAAATAAGTATCATAATAACATATATAAATGTAACTAATTAAAGGAGAGAAGTTCAAATTCTTTATTATGGATTCAATATTCTTACATTGTGTTCATCCTCATTTATTAAAGCTGAGAAATTGGAGGATTAAAGGGCATATTTGTCTGTGATAAAGAGATAATTTTGAATTTCAATACACAGGACAGTTTTCTGCGACTAAAATTTTTTTTACGAAACGTGAAAAGTTAGAGAACACACTGAGAGAAGATAACTTAAAAAAAAATTTTGCCAGTTTCTTCACTTCTAAGCTATCGGACAAATTTTTAGTGAAACTTCAATGATATGGTGATAAAACAGTCGCTCAGATAGTCTTCAGTGATGCAGGGAGGTTTGTGCACGGAAGGAGTACAAAAGAGAGTGTTTTAACTAAGTTTGTTGTCTGGTTTATTAAGTGTAAGCAACATTTCTGTCGGATTTGTAAAATTATTTTTAGTCTTGAAAGGGTCACTTTTATGATTTTCAATAAGATAGCAATGAGAACTCATTTATAGGGTGGGGACAAAATCCGCAGAATTTAAATTTGCAAAGGTGATTTGAGAAATGAGCGTTGAAGTTTTAATACCACTTTTACTTCTGGAATTGGTTCTTTTCCCGCCTTTATTTAATTTTTTCAAGAAAATATAATTGCTTCAAATTGAAATCGATATTTTTCACCCCACCCTTCTGCCATCTTTTGACTGGCAACACAGAGGAAACCTCAAAACTCCTTTAAAACTTTTTTAAGGAAAAGGAAAGGGATGAAAAAGGGAGATTTTTTATTTTTTAAAGGAAAAAAGGGGGAAATATTAGAATCAGGCTTCCATACTGTTTGAGCCATCGAATTGGATTAGTAACCGGTGGTACTGTGTGGCCCTAAAGGTTTCATTTAATGTCTTTTCAAGCTTAGCCGTACTTCGATTTTGAATTTTTCTCTCCTTCGTTTTTTTCTCTTTTCTTTGACTTGCTCTTTACTCAGCACTGGAGGTGTTATTCAAGATGTCTTTGCAAGTGGGGTTCAATTGCGCCAAATCAGCTGCCATCCAAGTGTTGTTGGATATTTTTTAAAATTTATTTCATTTTTTCCTTCTGTAAGCACTTTTTCATTTTTTCTATGGATGTTCAATAGACATATCATCTTACTTATTTTAATTACAATTTTCTTTACTTTTAGCATTTTTAGATCAATAGAGTTTTTATTATTCCTTTTTTTTCTCCATCATAATTTTGTCCCGTTTTGTCAAGAGCCCGACTCACTATCACTGCGACATTTGAAACGTATTCGAATTAGATTTTGCAGGTTTTATTACTTTAAAAATGTAGGTTAGCTAATCAAAGCTGAGGTTAGCTCTTCAAAGTTGTTCGAACTCAACTGGTCTTCTAAAGCAAGTACTTCTCTATAGCTTTTGAAGCCCATTCTTTACACCCTTAGTTTAATAATGAGTTTTTTAGATGTATTAACTTTCTTGCTTATTTTCCCACTTTTTTACTCCTCAATTTTTTCCTTATGTCGTTTTTCCTCTAGCTCGCACGGCACTCTGCTCGTCTGGTCACGTGGCCGGGCGATAACTGCCCCAACCGCCTTTTCCGTATTATTCTACAACCCCATTCACCCCTTGTAGTAACAGAAACTTCTATGTTGTGCTCTTTTCCCAGAGAATAAAGATGTCATTTCCTCTCGCATCTATATCTGCAAAATTCCTAGTGAACCAGGAGTCACTCCAACTAGCAGATCTGACCTGCACTCCCTCGTCCGGAAGTCAGAGGAGTTCGTCGACTTCTAAGGTTCAACCAAGATCCATATCCATAGTATCGGCAATTTACAGTTGCCCTCACACTGTCAAAGGTTCCCCAATTCAAGAGCTTTTTCAGAATCTCCGAAACATTATAAACGGAGGAACCAAGACTACTACCAGAGGTGGCAATTCAAAATACAAGGCACACATGCCCATAGAAATAGCCGCTGAGTTAACAAAATTGATGGAAACTCTCGAGAGAAGATTCCAGACGCAACAGGAAAGCCAACCTATCATTCCCCCACCTGCGCCTAAAGTGAATCTTACATATGCTGAAGCAACAAAAAAGCCAAACACATCCAATACAAAAACCTTTCTCCTCTACCCAAACAAGGACTCAGAGGAAAAGAATCTGGTCAAATTACTCAAGACGGAATTAAAAACTGGCAGGGACTTTCAGATAAAAGACGTACAAAAGTTGTAAAACTACGAAATAGCAGTCGACTGTCCTGGCCAACAAGATATCGACAAAATACTGGAACGAATCAGCATTAATCCATCCCTTCAAGAGAAGGTAAAGCCTATTTACGACAGGCGGAACTTTCCGAAATGTATAGTTTATGGTCTCGAAACAGAATTCACGAAGGAGCAAATGGAAGAAGCTCTTTCACAATCCTTCGGAGAAGATCACAAAGACCTGAAGGTGCTGTTACCCATCAAAGGGTGCACCGGAAAAACGCACTGGGTTTTCCAAACACCAGTGACCATTTACAAGCTGCTCAGAAAAAGACAAAAGCTTACCATAGACTGGGAAACAAATAAAGTAAAAGAATTCTGGAGTGCCAGAAAATGTTCCACGTGAAAACTCTAGAACACAGCCTCCCACTGCACCGCAGAAAGGACATTTTGTGGCTTCTGCACAGAGAATCACAGAATTACAGACTGCATCAGCAGTCTTCCAAGTTGCATCAACTACAGAAAACATAATTATAAATGCAAAACAAATTATAGAACGGACAACGCGTCTATAGACCACACATGCCCAATCTACGTTGCCAAAATAAAGTTCATAACCAAGAATATGATTTATTAACAGATAAATGGACACCACAGATTTTCTATTCCAATACCAACATCAATCTCGATCCCTACCTCCAAGCTATATTATTTTCCACAGCCAAAATCGAAATTTAAACACCTCCCAATTCTCATTGCTCAACAGCACCAATTCTCCATGGTCCTGCTCCTCTTCTTCTCCTGACCCATTAAGAATCCTTCAAATAAACCTTGGAAAGGGCAAGAAATATCCCAAAAGAAATATTCCATACTGAAAATATCCCAAAAGAAGCCAAGACTCATAAAATAGATCTTATCCTAGTACAAAACCTTATTCGAAAGGAGGTAAAATTCTAGGTATTCCGAAGTCCTTGAATCGATGGCTTTCAGAAAACGGCAAGGCAGGCATAATCTCCTTGCCCTCAGCAAATGCTCCAATTTTCCTCAGTACAAAAGAAATGCAGTGGCAATAAAAATACAAACATCTATTGGCCCACTTTCGAACATATCAGGGTATTCTTCTCCCTACTCTGATATACAGGACACAATTTAAGATATCTCGCAATTTATCACTTCACTCACTCAAGAATCAGTGCTCATTGGAGCCGATATGAATGCTCACAGCATTCATATCGGCATATTCATAACCCTTTGGGGTTATCCAAATGACAGCCCTCGAGGTAATACAATGTGGAAGACTTCATATCCAGCACCAATCTTCACCTCCTTAATGTTAAAATGCAGGACCAACCTTTCAACAATGCAACGCTAAAGTCTGGACTGACCTCACGCTTTCAATAGGCCAGCATCTTTCTAATACAACATCCTGGGAAGTTCTTGAAGATGTTAGCTTCAGTGATATAATTTTATCAAAATTAAACTTAATATTAAAATGCGATCTCAGTCATAGGGTCACTAGGTTCAAAACGGCATATGGGGGTCACAATAAATTCATTCAAAACTTTAAACCCAAAGTTAACACATCCAACAAGAAATTAACTTCTGTAATTCAAAAGAAGATCTTGACAAGGTGACATCAAACTTTTAAACCTCAATCTTCTAGGCTTGTAAACGTTCTTACAAGACAGACAAAGTAAAAAAGAATTTTATTATCAATTGGTGGATCCAGGACTTTGACATTAATGAAAAAGATCTTAGAGCTCTCCAGAGAAGAGCATCTAAAACATCGGGAACTGAGCAACTGAATTGTCAACAGAAATTCGCAAATACAAATGGCCTGTTTTAAAAAGTTATCTCTAAGAGCTGAAAGAACAACATTTAGGGACTTTTGCACCAAGACAACAGATCCCTATGGTGCCCCGTATAAGTCTTTCATCAAAGACAATATCCACCCCAAGGAGTTATTTAAATTCCTTGGCCAATCAGAAAAGGACGACCATAAAAAATGGTGCTTAAAATTCTAAAATAACTTTACCCATAGGAGCTTTTTCCCTTCCCACGACAACCTACATTTCATCATCATATAGAAAAACCTTTCACTCAAAATGAATTGAAAAGGATATTACAAAGGGTCCCAACAAAAAATGCTCCAGGTTTTGATGCCATAGATTTTGTTACTTCTTAAATCTATATTTAAACATTTACCAAAACTGCTCCTTTCCTATTATAAAAAATGTCTGAAGCTTCAATGTTTCCCGACGCCATTAAATGTTGCCATAATTGTAATATTCCACAAAAAAGGGAAACCAAAGTCAGGAACAAAGTCATACTGCCCTGTGTCACTTTTACCAACGTTGGGCAAAATATTAGAGACATTATTGCTAGAACGTCTTAACTTTCATCTTAGGACGAATAACCTGCAAGCGGCTAACCAATATGGCTTCACGGTAAATAAATCATCCGAAGAAGCAATAGTTGACTTCATAGATGAAATAGAAATGGCAAGGTTAACAAAACAACATGCATTGGTGATCTCACTGGACATATAAGGTGCTTTTAACAACTTGGAATATAATTCAATCAAAAACAATCTAAATAATATTAATTTCCACTCCAATACAAATGAAACATTAATAGATCTACTTTCGGGCAGGCAAGTAGCTTTAAACACCCCTCAAGGACCAGCTAAACTCCCACAACATCGGTGCTGCCCACAGGGCTCGTGCACTATTCCAGAATTTTGGAATCTTTTGGCGAACGAAGTACTAACTCGATCCTGGCCAGAAGGAGTCCATATGCAATCCTTCGCAGATGACTTCATCTTTCTTATAAAAGCACCAACAAAGGCTAAAGTCAAATCCCTTGCAAATGAAGCCCAAAATCAATTTAAATCCTGGACTGCAAAACATAATCTGGAAATTTCAGCAGATAAATCAAACTGTATGCATTTCAACAAAAATAGAAACGGTCCTCGCTGGTCAGCAGGCATAAGATGGGAAGGTAATATTCTCAGAAGGAAATCAAGCATTAAATATCTAGGGCTTTTTATTGACGATAAACTAAACTTCGCAACACATCTGTCCGAGTTAAAAATAATAAAACGCTAATGCTTTATCAAAAAATAAAAAGTATCGCCGCGTCAAACTGGGGTCTGAATAAAAGTATCAGAAGGCAAATCTATTTTACAGTTATAGGGAGAATATTACTTTATGAAGCACCGGCATGGGCAAATAATATCACCTCAAGGCAACAAAGGTTTCTCAATTCTATTCCAGGAAAATTCCTTCTCAACATCACTGGAGCGTATTCTACCGTTCCGACAGTAGCTCTACAAGTGATCGAAGGCATTATTTCCCTACATATCAAAGTTCTAATGGAATCCATTCTCGTTAGCGTTGGTCGCCTTCGCAGGGATTGCAATTAGGAAGGCTCAAGCTTCCTATATCAGGATTTTCAACAACCAAATCCTCCTCATATCATTCATCCAGCTAATTTTGATTTAGAGGATAGGGTCTCAATAGTCTCTGACCCGCATCCCACAACTGAGGCACAGCATGCGGACCATCTGTGTAAGGGCTATTTACACAGATGGTCCGCATCTAGAAGGTGAAACAGGTTGCGATTTCTGTGTCATTCAAAACAACGTCCAAATTCATCAGTGGACGGCCAAACTAAGCCCACATAATACCGTATTTCAAGCTGAAAACTTAGCAATGAAAGAGGCTTTAAATTGGGCTAATTCTAAGGGAATATCAACATCAATCTGGAGTGATAGCGAGTCGGCTCTGAGGGCAATTTCTTCCTTCAAAAGTTCTAACCCACTAATCGAAGAAACACAAGCCCTCCTTCAGAACCCATTAATGCAACTTAACTGGATTAAGGCGCTTGTTGGTTTCCTCGGTAACGAGGCAGCAGACAATCTAGGCAAACAAGCTACTAAAGAAGGGACTCACCTCCATCTTTAGGCCCCGAAATGTCATATAAAAAATGCGTATGACCCTCTGTCTCAATAAATCGCAAGAAGACTGGGATTCAGGCGACACAGGGAGAGCAATTTTTAATATACTCCCTAAAGTTACTCTAACTCCAGCTTCATGATCAAGAGAATCCATCCTCTTCGCTACAGGTCACGGTCCTTTTCCCATCCATCTCTATAAATTCCGACTTCATCATTCACATATCTGCACATGCAGGGAAAAGGGAGACCCTCTCCATTACGCAACTTCTTGTCACATGACGTTATCTTATCATTTTGCAAAACAAAGTGCAGAAAATACTCAACTTTGGTGGAAAAGCGTACTTTCAAATAAACTATCAAGAATAAAAATATATAAACTCATATCTTTCCTCACTGAAAATGAGAACCTCATAAAACAGCCACCAGACGCAACTAGTTCATCCGACGCCGACCGAGATTTCTCTCCTTCACAAAGACCTCAGACTTATGGACTAAGACCCTCTAGAGACTCTCTCTCTCAATACCTAGAACCCTAATCAGTCCTCCTACAAGAATATAGATGCAGCGAAATTTTGGGATCTGTCTTAAAATGGTTTTTGCTTCGCGAGTGTTTCTTTTCATATATAAACACACATTTTTGACTACATTTATAATTTTCACATGTTTTTCGTCAATGTTAAAACACTGTATGTAACCTTTTTTTTGATTCAATAAAGTTTCTACGCGCACTCATCCAAACTGCAAACGGAGATTTTTATCTCTGGAGTCAGGGGTGTGTCGTAGTGTAAAGTAAAAAAGGAGGTTTGCATTTTGTTTAGTTTCTTTTGCAAGTAGAGAACAACTTGTTTAGGTTGCAGATATTGTGGGAAAGATAAAATGCTATGGTGCATAGAACTTACGAGAAACTATGTAAGAAAAAAGTTTTGAGACAATTTCTATGGCATAACATATTCCGGTCCTGATTGAGTTCTTTATTTTTAAACATGGAAAATTCATGTGACGGTTCATAATGTTGTTACCTATCAATTCATTGTTGCTGTTTCAAAAATTCAGTATCATCAAAAGATCAGATGATGACCTTCGTTCTTGTTTGAATTTTAAACTGATTTCTTATTCAGTGGCTTTTTTATGAAAAAGGAATGAGGAAAACAAAGTCATCCTCATTCTATAGCTTGAGTTCCATCGACGTTCATCCTGATTTCGGAACTGCAAACGATGCCGTTGATTGAGGATTCTTTTCCATCGAATAGTATGGCATCAAAGCGATTATTTCGCGAAAATTTGTGATAAGTATGTGAAATTCTCAAACAATTGTGGTCGAAACAGTGCCATCTTCAAACAATATTAAAGCCCCGAAGCAGCTTCGAATGAGATGCTTCAAGATACTACAATACAGCATCAACAGAAATTATATTTGATGAAAATATCATTGCGACCTATAACGAGAAAGAATTCATCGCCAACGCAAACAACAAAAGTAGGTAAAGTGAATTTTTTTACTGATAAATTTAGAGCCATTGGTATACCTTTCCAGCAAGCTTGGAATGTTGGTGATGCTGCCTTTGTGGCAACAGCATTTATGATCTCATAAACTCAATATACCCCTATGTTTTTTTTGATAAGGATATTGACCTATTGGTAATCGTTGCAATTACAACTCCACCGAATTTGAAATGTTTTTTTTCTCAAGCCAAAAGAAGGAGAGATTTAGCAAACGATTTATTCATCAAGAAAGTTTTTAAGCATATAGAAAGACAATTGCTTATTTCTTTAAGGATTTTTTCAGTTTTTGAAGGAAGATCTACGATTTTTCAGAAAATAATGTACTCAGCCCTAAAAATGTTACAAAACTTCTATGTTTACATCATACAATACAAATTTTTAACAAGTGCACAGATAACTGGGAATGACTTACCATCTTTTTTGTGTCTACAGTATATCTATAATTGAAACTTCGCTGAATGATTAAACTTCACCAAAACAGTGACAAATAATAAAGCGGTGGATTTAAACACGCTACCGTCACGTCTACCCAGCGAAACAACAATTGCTTCGAGTTCTTTATAACGTATAAACATAGCTTGGAACTGAAATCTTGAGGAATGGTGTTCCCGTCAGAAAGACGCATTCTTAAGATTCTATTTTAAATATGATTTTCTGTTCCTGTTCGAAACGATCCGACAATGTGAGCGGATGCCGAAATTTGGAGCTCCACAGCTCTATTTTTGTGCTAATTGTCACGAAAAATCCTATTTTAAAACCGTACAGAGGAAGGATTGTCTTGATAAACATGGGCATAGAAGAAATGAGACCTGTTATAATTATTTATCAGTTTTTATGATCAAATAAAACTCTTACATCTGTTAAGGTAATCTCACAAACAAAAATAGCCTTATATCTCATTAAATAATGATCGCATCAACTTGGTTTTAGTTTCATTCAATTCAACGTTAAAAATGCAAATAAAACCACACCCCATTTGCCCATATTGCTGAGATAAAATAAAAAAAAAACATGAGAAGCCTACAACCACATGTTGAGGACTAATCAGATGTCATTTAGAATGAGGTAGCATTAATCTCTGCGAAAAAAACTTCATGGCTTATAATTATTCAGTATAAAAATGCCCAAATTTGTTCTAGACAATTCCCTTTCCCCTACAAATGGGCGCAAGGCAGAATGTCGTGGAATTTTTAGATATCTTTTAGAATGACGTAAATAAGGTTTCTAAGGAAAAAAAAATATTGACTTAAAATTTTTCTGAAGAAAAATGCAAAAGTTACTGTGATGTTCCTTGAAGCAATGAAAAACGATGTATATGTAAGGATTTTCATTTTTTTATCCGTTTCAAGTTGCAGTCTGTTTTTCTGTTTTTAACATTTTGGCGAGTTTCACACCATTTAAACATTTGAACCATTTTGGTAAAGGCGAGATTTTGTTGATACACATAATAGCAGACTTTTAAGTGTAATTTTGTTAATACGATAAATATAGATATTTAATTGTAATTTTATTTATACTGATGAAAAAGAAATTTAATTATAAGTTTATTAGTTTTGTTGAAAATAAAGATTTTTGCAAATAATTCGCGTTCATCGAAATAAAGTATAAGACCAGGTTGTGGAAAATGTATGATGTAACTTTATTAATAAGTTAATACGTTTATTTCCTAAACACAGCGAGCAAAGATTGTGCATAATATAGGTGTATAATATTGTACATTGAATGGTTTAAATTTGTAAATATAGCTTTGTAAGATGGTGTATATATGGGGACCAAGAAAGCACATCTTCGAGAGACAAATCATGATTTCTATTATCCCTGGAACAATATTGGCTTCAAATTGAATGGCAACATTGGATAAACCTTTAAAGATTGCGCTAAAGAACTGATCTTAATTTTTGGGATCTGGGGATTCGAGGTCTACTGTTGACAGAACTACTAATTTAGTTCAATTAAGAACGAAAAGAGTGGTAAGCATAAATGAGTGCAAAGACATCTGACAAAAAGACATTAAGATGTTATTCATTAACATTTGACTATGACTAAATGAAAAAGGCTAGAGACAGACGTCTTTTATTACGTTACTATTTTTGAAAGAAGATATTATTATGTCTAGAAGTATTCAGACTACATTCAGAGTACACCTATAACGTAGAGATGTGAGGAAGATATTTAATTGTGATAATGTGTTCGATAAACTTGTCCACTACTTTTAAGGAACATAATAATCCATTTTAATTTAATTAAAATATTTGAGTAGCAATTGAATATTTAAGTCTCAATTGGGAATCCTCAATATTTTATCAACTTCAAATATGATGAAGTGTTTCGTTTTCCTTTCCTTTCTTAGCGGCTTCTTGAATGCATACTCATTTTCGAAAGCATATGATAAAAATAATGGAAAAATATGCTGGTGGAACTTCTATCTTAAAAGACTTTTAAGGTATGCATATTTTTATTGCTCTAATAAAAGATTATTTCTCCTAATAGTTAGTTACTATATGAATACTAAAAAATCACCCTCATGGTATAACGGATGCAAATTTCCTCTTCATTCCAGAGATTTTCCGTCAAATTTGACGTGTTTAAATAGATATATATGTGAGAGAAATGTTTAACATTGATTGAAAACAAATAAAACGAACATATGTTTTATGACAGGAAATATTTTTTTTATTTACAAATTTGTTTATTCAAAAAACCTCTTGGCAAACAACATTCCGTGTGAAGTATTTTTTGTTGTTTGACAATCTTATTATAATTCAATAATCATGAAATTCTCAGCTTGTCGAAGTCAGAAGTTAAAATTTCAAAGGAATTCTTTTTCGAAATTCTAATCATAACAAAGCACTTCTCTGCTTGTCAAACGTTGCCAAAAATATTTTCAAATTATATCATCACGATTGTAATAAATAATCAGATGCATCTTGGTGTCCAAACTATATCACGTGCATGATATACCACTGACGTGATTTACTACTTTCTATTAAAAAAACGAAAATTAATTTGAAATATATGATTAATATAATTTAACATTTCTCGGGAACTATTGATCATAGCGAGATAAATTTTATATCAATCGATAGAAAATTATATTTCACTATTTTAGAGTTATTAAATTTGAAATTAGAACGACAATTACTCTTTTAAATTTAAAATTACTGAAATTTAGGTTCTCTAAAAATAAAAAAAATGCTGTTTAACGTCTCGCAGTGCTATGGCGCGAGTTTTAATGTCGATGATGTCAGAACGTTACCGAGACACAGATCTGGGCTTTTATATTAGTAATATTGTATTCAGGCATTTATGTCATACCTTCTTTATTAGCTTTAACAACGGTTACTCAGAGAAAATATTAATGTAAATAGGATTGCTTATGAAAACATAGATAATGAAAAATCTAAGGACGAGTTTTCTGTTTTGTTTATTTGGTGAATGTACAATTGTAGCTACTCGGGCCGACTTCCGTTTTAATGCTTCTTCAGAGGTAATCTTCAAAATGTGCCTGTTTGAAGATTCTAATTACCAAGCAAAGGAGAGTTTTATTACATATGTATTTTGGCTTGACATACTGAAAAGATTAAATTTCATTCTATTACAGTAGTTCTCAATAATTATTTAAGATAAGAGCCTCATTTTGTGAAAAGTAATTATTTGTTTTCGTTCTTTTTAGAGATTTCCAAGGGTTTTCTGGCGGTTAACGTTTTAACCAAACGCTTTAGATAATCCCTGGCGGTGTTATACTAGCATTACGCGCACGGCATTGCCCATGGTGTAATGACTTTAACGAATAAAAGAAGCCCAGAATGGCTTAAAGTGACGCTAATTTTTCATCACAGTATTGACATTAAGTGAAGATAAGTTTTAGAAAAAAGCAACAATGAAATTATAATGTTTGTGCAAACGATGCTATTAGAATTTAAACTGAGTAAAATATATTCTAGATTCTCGGAACAACCAGTTGGTTTGCCCTCTAAAATAATTAAGAAGTAATAATTAAGTTAGGCTGACAAAATAAGTCTCCTGATTCTGTTTCAAATAGTTAATAGGCGACATTAGATATTTTGAATTAAAGGCATCCAATTAAAGGATTTAAAATTGAAGTTACATTAACAAATAAAACATTTTTAAAAATAATAATTTTAAGAATTATAAGAATGATTCATATAAACCATGTACAATGTTAAAGAATGAAATTTTGAATGAATTCAAATGGACCATTACACCTGAAAAGATAAAGACAAATATAATTCCTTTGATGTTCGTCTATAGAGTGAATGGGCAGTGTATACCCGCCCAAGAGCGTCAATGTATCATATTTGTGTATTTTCTAGTACTACCTTCTTTTGTTTTCGACTTTGCCATGTCTTGTTCCCATTGTTCCAAGTGCAGTGATTGGGTATTTGATTGCGCAATAGGGTGCGTGCAAATTCATCTTGGGTGCAAAGTCTGAAGAAGGATGTGAGTGTATTTTCCTGAGGTGCTTGAGCTCGTTGAGCAGCATTTTCTATCACGAAGTAGGCGTTGATCATTTTCAAGGTGGTCGCTTAGATGAATCACGATGAGGTGTCGATCGTGAATCGGGAAATTGCGTATTCTCCATACTACTTCGTTGCTGCTGACATGTCTCCCCATTTAATACTGGTGGTTTTCAATTAGGTAATTTTCTCCACTGGTGAGTTTAAACAAAGCCATGTCGGATCCTATACACACTTAAAGACGTACTTGATAGACTGCACAGAATTGCAATACTCTATGTTGATATGCGCATTGAAAATTTTTGTTAACGAAGGACAATAAGGTAAAATAAAAATATTCTTCACAGACTAATCCTAGAAAACTGATTGTCTAATCCTATAAAACTGATGTTTGCAGTAAATCCCCTATCTTGTGAAGACCTACTAGTGGAAATCTGTACTTTTCTGTTTGGATTTCTTTCAAAAATTTGTGTGGGTTTCGCTTTGTGCAAATTCCATCTTTCATACTTCCAGAACGTGGATTTATGCTTCCGAATGGGCCGTGCACCATCTGCTTTGTTACAATGCAAAAAAGATCTGGGACTTCTTGTGGATTAGAGATTTCTGCACTAATAAAGTCATCCACTCTGTGAGCGTGTAATGAGTCTTTGAGACAACTGAGAAAGTGGACAGAAGGAAGTCCTCACTTCTGCCACTTTATCGTATACATATAACGCTTAACTTCTCTAAAAATCTTAGCCTTTGTGATAAGATTCATGAGTGTTTCGTGCTTTTGTTCAAAGACTCTTGCCAGAAAATCATGACTATTCTGTGGTTTTGGCATTTTTCTTTTTTTTTTTTTTGAAATTCATCATAAGGAATTTGAAACACTCCCTTGCGCGTCTTCGCCTCAGGTTTCTTTGTTCCATTGAATGATTGTCTTATGGACAGGAAAATAATGTTGTCTGGGTATTAAGTTTTACTGGAAAATAATTTGATTCAAGGACGTTCTATATTTCTAAAATGGAGATTTTTGCGGATACAAGACTTTTAACCTACATAATATTGTCAGTGCAAATGCGAAGAGATTGATACAAAAGTTTTATTATTCCGAATGTAATGTAAGTGTAGTCAGATGGTACATGTCATATCCGCTTTCAGAAAAACTATTGGAAGAAAAGCTTAAAATTATAGAAACTATTCTGATTAATAAAAATGTGTTACGCCCTAAGATTATTGGATCTGAAGATAAGGCCCATCAGAATTCTTATTTGGATTTCTAAAAAATAGTTTCCTGTGTACCTAAGAAAATTAGAATCATTATTTTTCTATCCAAATTGTATAATGATTGTTATATTGATGATTATTTACTACAAAAAATGTTGAAAACAGGTATGTAAGAAATACGCTTTTCTTATATGTTCGCAATGCGCTGAATAATATAATCTATTATTTACTAACTTTTTCGTCTAAAAGCTTATTCTGTGTAAATAAAACTGTTTGCATGAATCAATTGGAACAGGTATAGCATAAAACTGTTGCTAGTTTTACTTTAATAGCGAACTAACGAATTGTTGCATCGCACACGCCTTGCGCGTCTTCGCGTTACTCTTCGCAGCGCGCGTTCTCCAGGGTTAAGAACTATTATTAAAGTTCGTTCTCCTTTCTCATATACGAAGTATACAAAGAGAAAGTGTTGTAATCGTCAAAAAATTCGAACTCGAGATTTTGATGAATATCCACGTTTGAGACCTCCCCAAGTCCGAAAAACACAATTTTGGAATTATGTCTGTCTATCTGCGAACACAATAACTCGAAAACTATTAAAGCTAGAGGGATGAAATTGGTGCGTGATCTTTGCATATAAGTTTTAGGTTTCTATCAAAGTGTGGACAAAATCCGTTTACTGGAAGTCCATCTGTTTTCATCTGAACACAATAACTCAAAAACTTAAATAGCTAGATAGATGAAATTTGGTACACAGTTTTATCTTCAGCAATGTAGGTCCATAACAAATTTTGTAATAAATCCGTCAAAGTGTTGACGATCTGTCGGTCTGTAAAATCTCAAAATTTAAACAAGATAACTCATTAACCCTAAGATAAATAAAAATTGATATGTGGTCTTCTTATCTTAATTGTAGATCTGTGTCCAATTTTGGCTTTAATCGTTTGAAAAAACACGTCGGAATAAAATCATGAAACAAGTGTTTCGTATTAATATGTAATTTAATTATCAATCAATTTAATACAACATTTACACACAGTAGCATGTTGGTTACAGAATAGATGAATCGCAAGTTTATCGCGTGTAGCAAGGGCCTGTGGTAGCTTGTGATTTATCTATTCTGTAACCATTATACTACTCTATGTAAATATTGTATTAACGAGATTGATAATTAAATTACATATTAATACGAAACATTTGTTATATGATTTAATCCTGACGTTCACATGAAAAATCCACGGTGCTGACCCGAACTGCGCCTTTCTTCTATTTAAAGTAGCTTTTGATGGAGCCATCTGTTGACAGTAATGAACTACATTTCGCATATGCGCAGTAAAACATCATTTGCTACAAATATTCATATTTCCCGTAATATTCAAATTTTTGAATTCGAATTTTAATGCAATGTTTCTTCTGCGTATTGTTAAGTATTCTGTAAGTTTCGTGCAATTCGAAAGAAGACTCTGCATGTTGTAATAAAAAAACCTGCCGAGTTTGAAATTTTCAATTTAATACTGATTTTAACTTATATTCTTATAAATATTGTCTCACTTAGCGGTCTAGTAATACTCTTCAAGCTCTTTAAAGTGACTTCCCAATCAACCTCTTGGCTAAACGCTTTTCCACACTACACTTATTTGTAACCTTACATAAAGCTAATTCATAACAACCAGGCGCATGTGCCTACACTGGTACGATGACGTCACAAGCAAAATAAATACTATGAGACAAACTCTTACAGATATGATCTATCCGTTGAGGGGTCAACCATTCTTTTCGCATTATTAGTCTCGTAGGTATTAGTGATTCAAATCTGATGGTATTTTAAAGGATGGTTAAGTACTGGAAAGTTCGAACGACTTTCACTGAAAGGAGCGGAAAGACGTTTACATGTCAAAAAAGACATTCAAATCGCATAACAATTTTTTTTGTTACCTTAGTCAAGGCCTTTTGCGTATTGGAGAGAAATCACTTTTCACCTTGGCGCGCGCCAAGAAGAGAAGCTCGTTTTATGCCGTTTGCCTCATTCTTTCTCCACCAGTCTTAGGGACGCTTGGTGTGTTTTATTGCAGTTTGGATTATTTTTTCACACATGTGTGTACATGAGAAGCAATATTTATTCATGAGAAATATTTTATTTCAATTGTAAATTTAATTTTAATAACATATAATTGAAAGCATATATCGCAACCATATATGCCAAAATTCTCCATTTTCAGAAATTAACTATTGATTTGATGACATTTTTGTTTTGGTTGTAACATATTCTGAGATTTCAAAGTTTATAATTTATAAGTTTTTACGAAAAAAAATTATGGAAAATTTAAATATAACTTACCACACAATCTTTCCCATCATAATCCTTTTTGTCCAAACTGACGATTGTTTTCTTGAAAATATTAAAATTTCTTTCGTAATTTCTGCTACCAAATTAATATTGCCTAATATTTTAGATTCTTTCCAAAAAGTTATAAAAGAATTTAAGCTTAATTTCCCCCAAATATTCCTATACAGGCTCACGTCGGCACACATGATTGTTCTGGGATTCTATACAACTTTGCTTTCCTACACAGGGTCGGGTCCAATATGGTCAGAGTATGCGACAAACCCAGCATGCAAAGAAAACTGCTGGCGTTATTTGCTCTACATAAACAACTTTGAATTAAGTGTGAAATCGGTAAGAAATCTAATTTGCATCACAGCCTTTAAAATCTACGTAGACTTTATTATTTACTAGCCGCCTCCGGTGACCAGCTTGTTCGCTGGGATTATAATTTGAATTCAATCTTGCATCATTTTATATTCATATTTCTCTTAACAACTGCTGTGTTGTTGCTTATTTGTAGTATAGTGGTTTTTAATCACAAATTTTCTTTCCAATGATCTAAATAAGTAAATGCAGATGAGACATTAAAATTTCAAAATGTACCTAAATCAAAATATGCAATAACCTAGTACACAAGAAAATTCTTCCTTTCAAATTATCAGGTCAGTGCCTTGGTCAAAATGCTCTTGACTGTAAAAAAATGCATTACACAGAACGATTAGAGATTAAATAGATATTATTTTTTACGCAGCGATCTGCCACAGCGTTTAATCATAATGAACATAATTAGTGGCAATGAATGCATTCATAATAATTACAATTATGCTTTTAGACTTTTATATATTAATTTAACACTTAAAACAACCAATGCACTCATACCGTGTTATAAAAAAAATGGGATTTCCAACAAATACATCATAAGGAAACTTTATGGTCACAGCATCCAGATTTTAGACACACAGTCATTAACAGTTCACCTGCCGGCAAATTTTCACCTACTAGGCCACAGGACATGCCTCGCTATCTTTCAAGTAATATTATTAGGTCGCGGGGAAACTTTTGAAATTAACGAAAGAAAAGAATATGAAATCCAAAAAATTATAATTCAATGTTCTACATTGGATCGACGAAAATGAATTAATACAAAAAAATTAAAGTTATAAAATTTGCATTGTTCTGACCAATCAGAACGCCTTATACAGAATCAGTATCGAGGAGAAAACCACAATTCAGCCAATGAGGAGCAAGGATGCAATCTTCCGTTGCGCGGTGTTTTTATTTTTTTTGCATTTTATTTTTCAGAGATTTCGACTTCAGTGATTCTAAAAAGTTCAATCTAGAAAATAAAATGGTATATTGCTAGGATGGAATGTAAAATCCACGCAGTGGAAGACGGTGTAGATGATTTTCAGTGTTGCTAAGATTTAACTCTTGAAAAAGTTAAATTTTGTGCAGGTCAGTGGATTTTGACCGATGAAAAAGAAGCAAAAGTAGAGCCACAATTAAAAGCTTTTTTCATTGAAAATAATTCCTAACAAAGTCTATAATCAGTGGTGAAAAATACCTGGGTATTTATTTCTAATGGTAAATACTTACCTGGGTATTTATTTTTCAATTCACTTTATTCATATAAAATAGATATAATGGTTTGAAAATAGATACCCAGACAAATAATATAATTTAATTTTAAATAATCAAAGAATTCAATCAATAAAAATTAAACTAATTAAGTTTTATAAAAACTAAAATATTTAATCAGAAAAATCAAATGCATTACTACATCATGCTTCTAACATAAAATACATGATTTAAATGAAAATACCCTTTTTAATTACAATGAATAACTTTGTATTTGCTGCTTATTGAAAAAAGGAGTTATTTTAGCTTTAAAAAAACCCTTTCTTAAACTAATTTTTTTAAAAGGGAATTGTATTTGGTTTTAAAATTATAAAGAGCTGATAAAGGAAACTAAACTGAAGGATACAATTGTTAATAATTCTTTTTGGATTAATCAGTCAAAGAACCAGACAATTTCCGATGAAAAGACACCAAATGTTTCAGTTCTAATAGTTTTAAAAATTATAGTGAAAGTGTTGAATAATAGTTATTCCTGAAACTTTTATATTATTTGAAGATGTGCCAGGCATTTTACTGCTAGGCCGGGTTCAACTGAATCATCACCTTCAGTTCTTAAATGCTCTTGAAACTGAAAGTTTGATGTAGTTTTCATAGTTTGAATTTGTTTAAAACTATATTAATTTCCTATTACATCCCTTTTTTAACCCAACAGGATATTTGAAATTTTTTTTTCCAATTTGGTTACATTGTCATTTGTGCTCAACATACAGTGCACTTTTATCTTTTTTAACATTAAAAAGTTCCAAGCAAGTCCTTTTTTTTCTTTCCAACTTAAAATTTTCCATATTATTAATACATGTGAAGAGAGTAAATCACTCCTCATTAAATCAAAACAAGACCGGCTGACTTGTAGCATGGGATTCTGAGAAATTAAGAATCAGAAATTTCACGTGCCCTCTCTGTATAACATAAACAGATTTCAAAATTATTATTTCATTTTAAGTGTCATTCCTTCAAATCAAAAACGATAAATTATCCTCCGATCCTGTTTAAGTTCTGGAATATTTTATTCTGAATCCTGATAGCAATTTTTTAAAAAAATTGGTCAGAACTTTAATTTAAAAATATTATACCTTATGTATTATATATATATATATATTATGTTTCATTTCGAAGCATACTTCACAAATACATTTTTCCCCTCAAAATAGCCAGTTTTTAGATGCTTTAATTTTTAATCACCATTCGTAAATACTTTAATTGCAAAAAAAACAATCAGTTTTTGTATATTTATAAATTTAAATTTTGAATCCCCATTTGTAAATACTTTTTTTTCAAAATACCTGGTTTTTGGGTATTTATAAATTTAAAGTTTCATTTTGAATTTAAAAATCTTGCTTATCAGATACCAATCTTCCTCCAAATCAAAATTTTCGTCAAAAACATGTTTAATCATTATTAAGCAAATTACCAGGCTGGAATAAACAGGAGTTTATTATTGCACTATGTCCTTCACATTATGGATAGAAGATTTCAGAGGGTATATTGGAGGTAGATTATTATCATATGTCTCAAGAGCCAGTTCCTCCAGCATTAATAATGTTCACTGCAAATGGAAAAACAATAGATGCTCTATTGGAAATTGTTCTTGTCATTCTTCCAAACTGCACCTCAGTGAATTGTACAAAATGTGTTTATTTACCTGATAATGCTGATTAAAATACCAATAGCTTATATAATTATTTATTGTACTATTAGTATAAAGCACATTATTCATTCATAAATAAAATAATGGACACAAACATTTCATAATATTTGTATAGTTTTGAAAATAATTTTAAAAAATTATCTATAAATATTTTTATTCAGATGGATGTTTTAAATGCCTGTATATCTTTGTAGAAACTATATAATTATAAGAATGTTCATCATCACATATAAAATATGTATTGAATATTTTCTCGTCAATGTAAACAAGGAACTGTTATGTATAAAAAATTGTAATGTTATTTTGTACACATATTTTTTAAAAGTATCTTAGCCTTTAATGCTGTGAACCTGTGTTTTTTTGAAAATGATTGTATCTGCATGCATACACAATTTACAACTAAGCAGATATATGAATTTTTTGAAAAGCAAATATATGAAACTGTCAATTGCATACATAGAATTTTTAAAACATCTAGCAGATATCTGCAGAAGAATATTTAAAATGCTAGTTCATTTTTATAAGTAGCTACATCTATGCAAAAAGCTTCACACACACACACACACACACACACATATATATATATATATATGAAAATTGTTTTGAATACTTACTCAGAAATGCATCATTATACATAAAGAAATTATAATATTCCTTTGCTAATACTTTACAAAAGTATTATATAGATATTTTTATAGTAAACTAATGTTATTTGAAAATGACTGTAATTTTATTTATGAATGAATACTTGTAAGTAAAATTTAGAAATAACTTTTGATATTATATAATGTTAGGAAAATATCAATTATGGTTATTACGTATAAATGTTGATTCAAAACAAGCTGGTCTTCATTCAGGTAATTCAACAAGCATATTGAAGTTGCTAAATCTTCTTATTAGTATTCTGACAGTTTAAAAATCACTATTGTATAAATAGTGAAAACCTTGAGAAGTTTAGTAATCAATCAAATATCTATGAAATCCTTAATATCCACATTTCAGTTTAATGTTTCTTTAAAAGTAATTAACACGAATAAATATTATTGTTTGTTTTAACTCAACAAAAATGCTGTTTATTCAATTCAGACACAAATAAATATACAATAAAAAACTATATAAATTATGAATACTTGGCAAGGACTAACACTGTTGATTATTTTTGTTGCAGAAATATGTAAGAAACTATGTATGGATGTACGAAAAGGTTAGAACAAAATTTTATTGAATACCATTTAAGTAAATAAAATAAAGCAACTTTCAGTAATGAAAGCTTACTTCAACTTTGTATAAAGGTGATAATAGTTGAAGAATGACATTTGAATTTGAGTGAAAGTTTAACTTCCAAATAGTGACAGAAGGCTTTATTGTCGACAGTTTATGGGCATTTCCTTCATTTAAATTATAAAAATTAGGTTTTTGTTAGATACTAATCAACAATCAGCAGCAAACTCAAACTTAAACAAAGCATATTCTACGAACCAGTTGCCGCTTTCCGATTGGTCGGAAGAACCGCACAATTCGGCTGCAGTTGAAATATATTTTGATGTTTTTTAATTTAAATTGCATCTGTTCGTTGTAGAACATTGCATTTTTAATAAATATTTAATGTTTTCTGTCTTTTTTATTGGATGCTCAAGTTTCCCCGCTACTTAATAACAATTCTGCATTTTCTAGGTTAGTTAGCTGCCCATGTCCTGCGGCCTATACACGTTAGCACCTGGAAAACTAATCATGCATTCCAGGACATACTCAACGTTCTTTAGCATAGCGTTCCTCAATCTCATTTGCTACCTCTCAGCAAAGTGAGGCAATGATTTAAAAGTAAATTTTTTTTGCAGCACTAAGGAAAGGAAATAATAAAATGGTACTTAGAACTTTCTTCTACAGCATAGCAGGAACGGTGTGCCAGAACACTCGGCATTTCAACTTTCAACGGTCACGTAACTACGTCTATGCCTTCATAAAAAAATATGGTGACGGCCCAGTGCTTCTTCATGCTACCCTCTCAGCAGTCCCCGGTAGACTCACAAAAATCTCCTCACCTCCTCCGTTCCAGCCAATATCCCTACTGTCTTTTCTTCCAGTGAAAAAATTCCGCTCTCCCCTCAAACGGAAGTCACATGATTTTTTTTATCACACTCAGATTCGACTAGCTGCTTCTAATCGGCCGCCTTTGAAGATATTTCCGCGCTTCTCGAACTTTCGACGTAAGGTGCAAGGATGTGTCCAGCTGCTCACAATGGCCAGACTTTGACGTCCCTCGTAATTGCTCACAAGGGGAGAAGGATGCTCGGGGAAACCGCTCTCCCAGGTGCCTCAGCCATTTAGTCGTGTGCCCGAGGCAGAATATCAGAATCTCACATTTTTGAGCAAAAAAAAGTATACTACATATTCAGAAAATCCAACACTCAATTATATTTAAACAAACACATAAAAAGTGGCACATATATTATTACTTATAATTATTATTACTCATTAAATTTTAGATGGAAGATTAGACTGAATTTAATTAATTAAATGCATTAATAGACTAATCGAGATTATTAATTTAATTTTAATGTGGTGAGGCAACACAACTTGTTCTGTTCATTGTCTAATGAACTGACCATGTCAGGTAACATCTATTTGCAAGGTGTCAGTGCCATCTTCACTTTCTTAATCCTCTTGCAAAATATACATTTGATTTCAACATCGAAATGGCGCAACACATTTTATGGCCAGCTGCATGCTAACTGAATTAAAGCATGCTGAAAAAGGAATGAAAACATCGCAGCCTTAATCATAGAGCTTACTGGATATATTTCTTCATATCCCTAATATCTAAGAGAGCTTGTTTTAGAGATTCCACAAAATATTTGATGAAATGAAATATCAAAACAAAATGTATTACGATATTAAATCAGCTTTTAACAATGAAAGAGAAATATGCAATTAAATATTTGGTTAACCAATGAAAACGGTTTGAATTGCGTTGCAACAATGAAACGTAATGTGGTAAATTATGCCAAAAAATATTTTTAAAGGTTATTAAAAGTAAAGAAAAAAATATACGGCAACTTAATTGATATCATTGAAAAGGCAATTGTTTGAACTTTTAGATGGCGTAAAAATGATTTTTAGCTGTTATATTTTCAGAAGTTATTAAGGTATAAAGCAAAAATTTAGCTGATTTTTTAATTAGTTAATTTTCTAATTAAAATTTCAAACAACATATTATTAGTTCACATTTCCACCCACCAAAGAATGTTCGTACCTTTAAGTCCAGCGGTCTGCCCTGTAGAGCACTAACACACAGACACACACAGACACACACATACTCCTTTATTATCAGTAGAGATAATATTGTTGCTACTTCATGGTGAAAAACGACTATGTTAGAATATTTCAGTGTTTAGTAGATCAGAGTATAAGCTTTCAATTACAGCAGATCTATCATACATAAAAAGAAGAAGCAGAGTGAAGCTGAAATGTCACTAATAGATATATAGACACTTTACACAAGATTGAAAAGGCAACAATTAACAATTTGTAATGAGACAGCTAATAGGAATTATTAATAAAAGATCTAATCAGCTTTATTTAATACTAGCTGTTGTGCCCGGCGTTGCTCAGGATTAAAATACTTACATGTCTAATATTTTTGATGTAAATAACTACTTTTGTACAGTAAATTACAATACTCCAAATTCTTTTATCGCTTGAAATGTTTCTTAATTAAAATGAGAATATCAATTGAACCAGACGATTTGTAAAAACCGCCGATAGCTAATTTTCTCCATAAGCATTTATTGCATAGGTACTTCAAATTTTGCTCATAAATCATGCAGTATAAGAAAGATTTTAACGGATGTTTTGGGACAATTACATAGTAAATTTTTCATTGAGAAAAAGCTTTAGAATAAATATGAATAAAAAAAATAAATTCGTCTTATCCAAAACTCTTCTAATGTGATCTAGCAACAGTTGTCATGTATTCTTGTTCTTCACCGATAGTAAAAAGTGTTATAAATTGTAAATTTTATACACAATTTAATTTTTTAAAAATTATCAAAATAAGGGCAACGAATTGAACGGAAATGAAAGTTGTGTCATGAAAAGTTAATTTTTTAAACTTTTATTATGTGTAAAAATAGTTTTTGTGACATGATACATATTTTCGAATAATATCACGTAAAAGTGCCAAAATCTTACTTAATTTCCAATTAACTGAAATTTTAATTAGATTTGAGGCTTTTAAAAGTTGACGGTTGACTCTCTTCTTATATAAAACATATTTATAAAAATTAGCAAAAATTTCAGAAATAAAGGTAAATTAGTTCAAAGTCTAGCCGTTGCATAGCAACGAAGTAGCTGTAAATTTGCATTATTTCAAAATCGTCTGCACGTAATTAACAATTATTAAATTTTTTAAAAAAATTAATAAAATAGAAGAAAAAGTTCACAGAAATAAAATTGGTATGATTAAAAAGATAAAACTTTGAACTTTAAGATGGTATAAAAATATTTTTTGTCGGACAATTTGCTCCGAAGTTACTGCCGAAAAACGTTCTTATGATTCCTTGTCTTAAATAATATGTGTGCAAAATTTGGTTGAAAAGAGTCCATTGGTTTAGGAGGAGATGTGGAACATAGCCACATACCCACAATGACTTTCATTTATATTAAGTTCACGTGATGGTTCTGAACTGAACGATTTAATATGTTATTACGTCACTCTAGCAATTATAAATATTTTTGGATCTATATGTCATATAAATATTTTAGATTTATTTTATTATAAATATTTTTGGATTTAAAATCTACATAGATTTTGCTATAAATATAAAGCAAGGGTGTCCCTAACAAAAGAATAATTAAAGCATGTGAAACAAGTATAATTTTTTAAGCACAATGACTATTCTAATTTAATTATATTCAATTAATAGAATAGAATTATTTCATAGATTTAGCACTATTTATCTCTTTTTACTCCATAAACTATTACAAAGACTATTCCAATTTAATTGTATTCAAGCTTGCGTAACAATCTTGGCATAAATAAGAAAAATGAGTGTTATGTATCGATTATAAGATCTTAAATTGAAAAATACTGCATGTGAGAGAATTAAGAAATATTTTTCCAAAATTCTTTTTTCTCCATAAATAAAAGTAAAAAACCGTGTACAGTCAGACAGGTTTACGGTATTTAAAAACAGTAATACATTTCTAGCACGGAGTTAAAATGAACCAAATGTCTCATTTCGCGTCCTTTTTCAATGAATTATAAATATCTTACACCGTAACAGATTGTCTTACAGAGTCATGGCTTATACGGAAAACAATAGATTCAGTTCTCAACTATTATGCTACTAGTGTAATGCACATTTTTATCTCTTGTTTAAAAGTTAAACAACAAAGTCAAATATGCGAATATCTTGTGAAATTAGTGAAACTTTCGCAGATCATGGAAAAGTATAAAAAACCATATTCTAGAAATATGGCAGCAGACACAGATATCGTCAATTTAAGCCAATAAGATTATCTATAATGATTTGGGTTCTGCGCGCATTAATTAAAACACGTTTTTGACATGGAAATGTTTTAAAGAGAATCAGGGAATGAATGTAGTATGCCCATCCATATCAATGGGATTCATGTCGGATGACGATACTGGCCGTTTCATAAGAAACAGTGTTTAGATTTTGGGTACCGATAAATAAAGAGATTCCTATGAACTCGAGCATTATCGACCATAAAAAAAAAATCAAGACCCACCGCAGCAATAGGTGGGCGAATGTACCATGCAAAGATGTCATTATTATACCGCAGTGCAGTAACAGTCCTATGAAGAGAGCTGTCAACGAATAAGACCGTTAATGGAAGGCACGTTGTCTGTGATATAATTATTCCTGTTGAAGCTGCATGATCAGAATACTAACTAAGAATAAGAACTAATAATATGTGGCATCCGTATGATAACCATTCATATGTGGCATCTTGATTGCACATACAGAAAGCGGTCATCTTTAGCAGTGGTGGTCCAAACTTGAGCTGTTCCTCCAATTACTACTTACTTTTCGTGATGCGTCCCTTTATTTTGATACCGGTTCCACTAGAGGGATACCACGGAACTATTGTTGTTTACAGAGCAGGTTACTTTCGATTATCAATGTCCTCCTTCAAGACGTCCTATTATTTCATTTCATCTGACATCAGTCAGATAATGTCGTCAACTCATTTATTTACGATCAAAATATTTAAATGTTTTCTGGTATCCAAAATGCAGATACAGAATCCGCCAAGAACAAGGAATTTTTTTTATATCAAGCAAGATTTTTGAAAAACATACAGGAAGATTGCTATGGACTATTTACTTGTCTTCCCATGCAAATGTTATTGTTGCACATTGTTTCATTCGTCAGTATGACAATTTTTTCGTTTGTTGCTCATCTTTTGGACACCAGTGTAACAACAGGAAAACGTTGGTTGACAAAAGCTTCATAAAAGACAGAAAAAATAAAAAAGAAATTTTTAGTGCTTGACCGAATTGGGCTTTCAAAGTATGTTTTGAACACCTTTAAAATCTAGGTTTGAATAAAATACAAGTTTTTTTATGCAATTAATGATTCGTCATTTACACAGTGCAAATGTGAAAACAATTTCTAAAGTTTTCCTCTTTCTTTCTTCAAGTGCATGGTGGGGTGTTGACACCTGGCAGCTGAAATGCAGCTTTACGTCGTAAGTCCCATATTCCTACTGTCGTTAATTAGGTATGTTTCTTGTTTTCATTAATTGATTTTTCAGGATAATTTTTTGAGCATTCTCACTTAAAAAATTATATTCTTGTGTATAAAATAAAGCGTGCGTTTTCCATATTTTATAAATGTTTTAAGACAATTTTAATTAATGCGAGAGTAATGTAGCAAAGTGTTACAGCTACTGACGTTTATTTTTTTTGAATTCCTAATAAAATAATAGACATAAATAAAGTATCATGGAAAATTGTTTAAAAAGCGGCCTTTAGAAACTGAGATTTCATGGCCATTTTCATTTTTTTGAATAATTATTCCGTATAACAAATTAAAGTGTCTGGAAACTCATACTATAAGAACAGGATGTTGAAATTTTATATAGTTGTAGAATTTTGTAATTTTAATTTTCTTTGAAAATGAAGTAATATAAGCTACATATCATAAGAAAATTGAATCATAAGAAAAATAAATTTTTATGTTGGATGATAAACTGTATGATTTTAATGAGATTTTAAATTTAGCAATAAACTTCGCAAACATTTTAAATTTCGAACTTTTAATTGAGTTTTCATTCAATATTAGTTCAATATATATTTTACGATTGAAGTAAAAATCCGGTCATTATGAATAATATCCAGTTATTAATATTAAACACAGCTATTTTTATTAATAATCGATTAATCGCATCGATCGGAACACTATTACCAAAAATGCATCACCGTTTCCACGGAAGTCGTCTTCAAAAAAAAAACAATCTAGGCCTTCGAGAGCAATGGTAAAAGAAAATTTGAAAGTTTTGGTTGTATTCAAGATGATTTCAAAGGAAGGATTTTATGGGATTAGGTTGCACTATTGTGTTACCTCTAGAAAGTTCTCACTAATACGCGATTTTCGTGAGTTGGAAGCAAGTCTATTTTCTGCTGCGTCATTCGATTTTCACATGCTAATGTGTTTACTTAGTACTTCATAGCGGTGGATCATATTCTACTCGCTTGGTTCAGTGGTATTTTAACACGTTTGCAAACGTTGCATCTAAATAGTGACTTAAAAATATCCACAGTCAGATTATTAAATACTCTGTCCATGTTCTTTTCAATGAAAAAGTGTGCACTATCTGAAACGACTCAAAAGTCCTTAAAAATTCTTATGTCTATTAAAATCATTGTAATTTATTTTCTAAGCATCGCCAAAATAAATCTCATGAAAAAGATTTATATGATCAGCAAATATCTTACCATTTCCCCTACAAATTGTTAAAAGCATTCTTCTGCATTAGATGCTCTGACTTTCAGTATTAAGATTACTTTGCTGTGGATTTAAATTTTCCATGTTTATTTGAATGTGATTTAACATAATCTCACTTTCAGTTGGCAAAAATTTGGATATGGCTTAGCAAGTATTACTATTTTTTTGTCAGGCCTGTCTTGTTTCCTAACAACCAAGAAATGCAATCTCATACATTGCAGCTTTGTGCAGTTTGATCTTTATAGTGATGATTTCGAATATTTAAATCGGCAGGAAATACAATTGAGCACTGTTCATTTTTGATATCTGCCTAAACTGAAGGGGTTTTCTTTGAGGCTGAAAACTATAAATCACCTCACTGCAAAATTTCAAAGTTTCAAAGCAAATTGTAATATTTTAAACGAATGGGAGTGAACTCCCATAGACTTTCTCGTGTACTCCATAAGAAAGATATCTCCAACCCTCTACCACCAGGCATAAAAATTACTGCCCGACACGCCACGGGTAATTATATTTATATTGCTTTCGTAGACGGTAAGGCGAAAGGGCAACAATTCAGGCTGGAGTAAAATATTCCAAGCGGACGTTATGACGCGTTCTCGGCTTCATGTTATGGCATAGAAAACCGAATATGCATTTTCAACGACGATTGAAGCCAGAATTTGATACCGACCTATAATTAGGGTTTGATGAACACTACCAAATTCCATTTATCTAAGTCATTGAGGTTTAGAGTTATCGTGAAAATATACAAACAAATATACAGACCTTTACACAGGACGAGTTCATAGACATAATTCCAAAATTGTATTTTACAGATTGAGGGAGGTCGGAAATATAAATATTCATCATTCGAATTTCGAGATTCATTGAATTTTTTGACTATTACAATACTCTCTCCTTGTATACTTCGTATGCGATAAAGTGAAAACGATATAACTTTAGGTAGCAGGCTATCCTCTGGCCCAAAGGGGACTCCGAAATGAAGCTGTATTTTTTAAAATATTGCAATAGATAATTTCGCTCTAAGAATGTATTCACATATCAGATTTTAACTTACTAAGTCCACGTTTTATTATCACAATCAGAGTTCCTGAACAGAAGGAATCTAGTTGGGTACTCACCACTTTCTCAAAGCCGTAATTGCGGGTAAGGCTCTCTTCGGTTTCCCAGAGAAAATGATGAGCAAAACTGCCGTTGATTACATTTACAACATCATGGGAGGTCTGCTTGCATTATCCAACAGCTATCAATATCCAACAACTACGGCTATTTGCTGTTAATGACTTAAACGAAACAAATCGGATGTGTACACCAACCAGACTTGAAAATATGTGAAAGATTAGTTCAGACAGTTGTCCATATGGCCACATATTCACTTTCCCAGTCTTGAGAAAGAAACCAACCAGTACAAAGAAAACATTTTTGCATTAAGGTGTCGTTTCAATGATTAGAGGGATTGATGTTCTTTTCTTTTCAATGAATATCTGCAGTCATTAGTAGCAATGGTACAGTTCAGCAGATAAGACCTCTGTTCCTATTTAGTCATTTAACAATTTTAGGGGATTGAATATCCATCGTTCTTCTCTTTCCCATTCACACTTTTGTTAAACATCTATTAAGTATCATTTGAGAATATCCATCAACGTTTAAAACCGCTTTTTATTATCACAATCAGTGTGCCTGCACAGAAGAAATCTCGTTAAAGATTTAAATGTCCTAATGCATCAAAGATCGAGTTAACGTGGGAATGTTTACTGTATTTTTGAAGCTTTACCCTGGAATGGTAACGTTCCTTTGCAGACTTCAGAGTTTGAATGGCAAAATGAATCAATTTGACTCAATGATACCAATCCAGGGTTAAACTCATCTGAAAAGCAGCGTTCTTCAAAGTAGTTCCTAGAGCTGTGAGACGACAAGAAAACCCAATGCAGAATTTAAGTTAGATATCATGATGAAGATTGTGGTGTTCATTACATTATTTTTTTTGTTTTTTTAAAAGAATTCTTCTTACACTGAGGAATAGAACTAATAAGGTGTATTTTATTTAATTTATCATTATAGAGTTCAATAATATATGGCACTAAATATTTAATGGAATTACATAAGTTCATTCAGCTTCAGAAAAGAAATAATATTTACCAAATTTCCTAAAAATTCTGAATATTTTTATACATACACGTTTAATACCACATTAACAGTTTTAATAAATAAGTTGAAACTTATTAACCTCGTTGCTTCCATTTAAATTCAGTGTAGTTTTTTAACACAATATTTCTTTAAATTCAGAAAATTTATTTTTAATTTGAACGAAGATTAAAAATTTGTGTCTGTTTTCTATTCCAATTTTTTTTACCTTGACATTGATTGTGATAGAAGATTGCTGAATTATTAGAGAATTATTTCAGAAAATATGATACCTCCAAAATAAATGAAGAATTTTTAAGAGAGAAATCCCAGAAAAAAATTTAGAATTTAATTTTATTTATAATTAGTTTATAAAAAGTTATAACATTTTCCCTTTCATTACTTTAGTTTAGTTAGATTCATGGCCCGTTTCGAAGCAAAGCGAGGGCTATTTTGGGGCGGACGTAGTAATTTTGAACAGCGGTCAGATGATGAGGACGACATCTGAACTGTCACTCCCCTCTCCAAACTTCCGCATCACACCAGTTGGAGAACGTTTAACCTCCTAGATATAATTTAACGTGCAACATGCCCAATACACGACGGATCTTCAGTAGAATTGGGTTTCAAACCTGGCACCCTCCAACTCCGAGGTCTACATATTACTACCAGGCCAAAGCGACCACATTTTCGCATTGAAGAATTGTGTTTGAGCTTTATATAATTACAAATATTCTTTTGGATCACTTCCAATAAACTTAGAGTATTGATTAGAATTAATGAATTATTTTAATTTTTCCAAGTATATTAGAGTATCATGTTATTTATTTTTGCAAATGATCAAATGTTTGAAGTTTATTGGCTTGTATTAATTTATTATGATTGGTTCAATCAAAGTAATTTGGATCGAACTTTTTTGAATTACGGAATAATCTGAACAAGTTTAAGAATGAGCTGAATTTGGTATCAACCTTCTGTTTCGCTGATAGTTCTTCATATAATAACTTTTGATGTCCCTCGATGAAGATTTAAAGATATTGTAAGATTTGAAGATATTGTTCTCAAAAGTTAGTGATTATTTTTTGGGAAAACATACGAGAGGAGGCATTTCCTTGGTGGGGAAACAATTTGTGCAAGCAACCAACCCTTACATACTGGACAGCTATGACAGCTCTGTTGATCACAGCTATATTTTAACTCTCGAGAGTATGAATTTCTATCGGTATGCTATGAATATGCCTTTACCATAGGATTATTTTGCTTTGATTACTCCCGACGAAATACAAGCATTCGATAGTTTTAGGACAACACTATATTCACCTCACGATTTCATACTAAGGTTCGAATCTGATGTGGGAAGCGATTTACCTATGGCTCTGGAGCATTTAAGCATCTCTTACGGCATGCTGTCATCTTATTCCAAGCGTCTGCGCGAAATAGCACCGGAATGAAAAGAAAGGACTTAAAAAATGTCGAACAATACAGGAAATTGAAAAGGCTTACTCGGTTCTCCTAACATTATAATGGGAACAAAAGCAAAAGAAGAAAAACATATTCTGTGAGAAAATTCAAACCAACTAAGATACGAACTCAACCGAAATGTCGAAACGTTAAATAAATCCAACGATGATAAACATTTTGAGAAAAAGTTTGACATTAAAATAATAAATAATTAGAAATCATTTATTTGTAATCAAGGAAAAAAAGGAATAAATAAATTTCAATTCTTTTAAAAATTCTGATTAAAATAATTCTTTTTATTATTTGAAATCATCACATCATTATGATATTTTATTCTTTAAATAATTATTTACTAATTATTTTCAATTATTTATTTTAATATAAAACTCTACTACCAAGAACATTAGTTATTTTTCCGATAATCAATGCGAGGAATTTATAGTACAATCATTGAACTTTAATATTAGAGTTGCCATATTAGAGGTCAACTCCACAGCACCAGAAAATTAATCCCAACCACACAATGTGTTTTGACAGGCTAAGAACATTGAAGCCGCAGTAAATATCGAAAAGTACCTGCCTACAATGGGGTTTACAAAAATATATGAAAACACTTGGATTTAAATATTTTTTCGAATATCTTCCGAAAGGATGAATGGATTTTTTCCTGCAACTTTGAGCATGTAAAAAAAGTTTAAACTCGCAATTTACATAGAAGATTCGGTAACTAGGGCATTTAGGGTACTGACCAGAAATTGATAAAGACAAAATGGGATTTTGGCCCACCTCGCTTCATAAAATTCTGATAATGATATGAAACGTTAATCAATGGCTTTGTTTCTTATTCACATTGCTTATTAACATAGACGTAAAAATAGTTTTATATTCTGGAAAATAAAAAGTTTTTCTTAAGAAGTCCAAAATGTCCCCTGATGCTTTGCTCTTATAACATGCAGAGTTTACAATAGAAATATAAGTAAGCTTACAGAATTCTCAGCAATATTTTAGAGATACATAACATTAAAATCTGAAATAAATTCTTCAAATATTAGAGGAAATATGAGCATTTATAGCGAATAATTTTTCACTCTGCTGAAGTAGCGTAGTTTTCTTCCATAGTTTAGTTATATTAACGCCCCGTTTTAGAGCAACATGAGGGCTATTTTGGGACTGGCCTAGTAATTTTGAATAGCTATCAGATGATGAGAACGACACTTCACTTAGCATCTCCGAATTACCCATCACACCAGCTAGATGAATTTTGGCTACTACGAATGATTTAACGCGAAAAACAGGCTCTATATACGGCGGATCTTCAGTGGGACGGTGGATCTTCAGGTTTCGAACTTGGTACACTCCGCGATATATAGGGCAATTTGTATAAAAATTCCAAACCATATGACTAAATACAAATAAGGGTGGCTCAAATAAAAAACAATTACTGCAATATCTGAGAAAATCATGTAGGGTCAAGTGTCCCTTGTTTCCCTATGTGTACTTCCAAAAGTACACTGCTTATAATATGTGTCGTTTCTATTTGCAGATAACTTTATGTTTTGGCTGGATTGCTGCAGGGATCATGATATGGATTTCTTTCTTCGCGCTTTTAAAGAGAGAAGAATCTGTGTTGGAATCTGCCATTTACAACAGCATCAAACATCTATTATTTTCAGTTGGGCTATCTTGGATTATTTTTGTCTGTCTAACTGGACAAGGAAGTTTGTAACACATTTTTTATTTTTTTATTATTTTTGTAATAAGATTTGTTTATTTTTATATTTTTGTTTATTATTATTTGTTTTTTATTATAAAACCTCCCTTGCTGTATTTTTTCAAAATACTTCATTGCGTTATTAGTAGTCTGCTATACAACAAATGGAAATACGTCAGTTTTAAGTACATTATGTAGATTTTAAAATAATATCACCCGCAATCCAGGAGATGGGAATTCTTTCCTAATTGCATAAATGTGTATATGTGTAAAGCATAGGTAAAAGAATAACTTCTTTTTATCCAGACGCCATTTCATTGTTCAGAAAATTTTAATGCATACCTTACGTGTAAAAGTTTGAAAAGAGGTTGTAAACATGTATAAACATGTTTACAACCAACAAATATGTATTTTCACTAAATACATATTTTCCCGTGATAACATGTAACTCTGAAACCGAAATTCGAACAATACATCAGTATTCAAATGTAATTTCGATGGTTACGTCCTCATAACTTATTTTCTTTCATAAATTGTTGAAAGTTTTCCGAAGTTCATTTAACTTTGAAAACCAATTTCACACATAATGCCAAATAATGCACATAAATGTAGTTTTACAACTAGGAGGCGATTCCAAAACAGACGCTATACCTGATTTCGTGAAACAACGCAGAATAATCTCCTTTACTCCATTTGTTCCAAATATGGGATTGTATTATTAGTAGATAGTTGTTCAACTTATAGAGTTTGTTCAGTTCACCAAAGAACAAAATTTGTCTTGCAATTAACACAAGCACTTGTTCCTACGTAACTTCAGTATGTTGATTATAAATCAGAAGGTAGGTTTAATTTGTAAGCTTTAGATATTTTAGAAAATACCATTTTTAGTTTTTTTCGGCATTTATAAGTTTACTAGCTGTTACCCGCGACTTTGTGCGCGAAGAATTTTAATTATTCTTTTTTTTAATTCACGAATGTAAATGCTATGTTGTATTTTAAAAGGGGAAAGTAAAAGTTCTGACGGTTGATAATACTTAATTAGACGGCTGACAGGAGTGTATTGTACATGTATGCTGATATAGTTCTGTAAATTGTTTATCTATGCTAATATGCTTTTGTATACCACGTTACTTGCACGGATGTAGAGGTTGTGTCGGCTGGACACACGTGAACACGCCACATATAGTTGTCCATGCGAAAAATATGATTTTTCTAAATGTACGCCTGCCACGTTCAGTGTCTGGCCCTCAACATGGCAAATAATATTTTTCAAGGGATTTGTTACCTTTTGAACTGAGATGATAAATTCTTCGGTATTATCGGAAGGCGTGGAATTAAAACACTCTGTCTTCTCCCTATATCAGTCATAACAGTATCTTTCATGACGTTTGGACCTAGGTGTGTAATTTGTAACCGTGTGCTATTGCGGAGTCTCGGTATATCGAGGTTACGTATTAGTAGTAATGGCACACCTACTTTCAATCTCGGCTTGTCGTAAGGTGCGCCTGAAAATTCTAAGATGTTCAAGAAAAAAAATGACGATGAAAAAAAACCTACAAAATATGATGTTCCTTGTTAATGCCCATTACCGTATCTACAGATGGATATTCTGTAATATCTCACTGTGAAAATTAAACAAAACACCGAGAGAATAATTCACTAACGTCATTGGTTCACTGTGTAACCGTATTAAAAGCTGTAAATGCTACGACAACAGGAAACAGGAAGTGTAAAGTCTCCTTTGTTTTTTATGGTCAAAGAAGGCAATATTTTCTTATATTAACTTTAACACTGGCAAAAGCCCGCGCGCGAAACAGTAATTTGGCTTGAATTTATTTCTATAAGAATAAAAAGAATTGTTAGAAAGTGCGTTAAAAATATATTAATACGGTAGCAGGTCAAAATTTAAATTATATACAAAATATAAGCTACATACATATAAAATTGTTATGTTAATGTTCACGGTATTTCTCTGTAAGCACAATAACATACCTCCTTGGTCCAAGAGATAATTGAAACACTATCAGATGAACAGGCTCTAGACAAACCAACATAATGTTGGCCATGTGTAAAAACAGGATTAGTTAATACGAAGCACACTTTATCAGAAGTTTGGCCTTAGGATTTATTAATGGTCATAGAAAAAATGCCAAACGTACAGGGAATTCATTTCTTTTAAAACTAAAAGGGATATTATTGTTCGATGGGATGAGCGGTATTCTGGGAATTAAAAATGTTTCTTTTGAACTTGACCCAACATTTCTGCTTCAATAACGTTTCGCTTTTGTTTTGGCACTATTAGTCTTGTTGAGCAGCCCATTTTTACAGGCCTTTTGAATGCATAAAATTTTGAAGTAGCATTATCACTGCACTTTTTTCACCACACGCTGTTGGTTTGGCAAGTAAACAGCCAACCTCATGATTGCCTACATGAGATTTTTCTGAGAGAGAAAATTCATTGAGTCTCCACATCGCTTCAGGAGCATTTACATATCTACCATCTAAAAAATTTAAAAATTCATCCTTGTTTAAAAGACCAGCATTTGACTGAAGTCTAACTGAAGCTGCATCGTGACCTTCAGGAACATATTTATATAGGTACTTAACACTCTTTACAGACGCACACACTTCAACATTTATATGGGCATTGAATTTTCTTATCTGCAAAGGGGTGTAAGGTACTATATACTGTTGAAAGAGTTTTCCACTGTTGTGTAGAATGCTAAATGCATTACGAACTGCACACTTGTAGAAATAATGTTGGAACTATGTAACCCTGACACGTTTTGCAGATCTTCTTTCTTCAACATCTTCCAAATTAGAATTCCAACCGCATTCTCCATTTAGAAATAGAAGAGGATATACCATAGGATCGCTGTGCTGATTAAGTGGCGAAATATTTTTGTAACTGTTAGCAACTGGAAGAATGCAAATATCTCGATTTGCTTGCCTACAAATATTGCAGCAACCTCTGTCCTTGAAGTAGGTTCATTATACCTGCGCAAGTCTAAATCTGGATGTTCCATAAAAACCATTTTAACATTTACAGCTGGATTAGATTGCATCAATTCATGTGTCTGCAGATATGATTCAGCATATGGATTTATGCTTCGTAATAAAGCGTCCAACTTCTCTATTACATAGTGAAGGCAGGCTCGATTATTCTCCATACGCCTATTCCTTGCTTCACTGGAGTCAGATATGATCCTGTCCATAGCCAGGTCCGTTTCGCTCATTTGAAGAGAAAGGAGAAAACATACAATCTGACCATGTATATGGAAGCAATATGGGCATGTTCTAGGATGTGCCTTTATTTCTTCCCCCACAGATGTAAAGGCTAATGCAGCATTATATTCTCGAATCTGCTGTCGATAGTTTTTTGCTTCCTGTGAATTGCTGCAGAGCAATTCTTTAAACAGATCATAAGCTTCTGTCAGATTTCGAAGACGAACTTTCTCATCATGACAACATGTATATTTTTACTCAAAAATTCGCACACCTCAGACATATTGCCACAACTATGTTCCGGAACATTTACCTTAATTTGAAAATGAACACGATTCGCTTAAGTTGATCAGAAAAATCACTTTCAGCACGTTTTGTAATGAATTATCGATGGATTGATTTCAAGGGTTTGGGGGATTTTTAGCTGCAAAGGCTATCATTTCCGTATGCAAACAACATTCAGAATAAAAAATGTCGAATCTCTTCAGGTTTTGGAGGAAAAAATGAAGGTTTTGTTTAATGATGATGATGATGAGGCTATTTGAGATGTATTCTCGCTTCTTGGCTGCTTTATCTCAAATTATCCTTAGTTCCAAATTCGGATACCAACAAAACTAAGAAACATTGAAAAGGTATATGAAAAATTAAGAAAACATAGTCTGAATCAAAGATTATCGTGGTTATGACGTAAAAATTTTAGAATGGCAAAAACTTCCTTTTTGGAATGAAAAGAGAAATCGAAAATCCATAGCAAGGAAAGTCATGAAAAAAATTTCTTTGTTGTTCAGAACGTTGACATTGAAAAAGCAAATGCTCCAGGGTTTCGTCGACTTTGCATAAGGTGCATAATGATGTAGATGCGAATTCGAATCTGAAAAGTTTAGCACTGGTTTTTTGATTTTTCCAATCATTTTTGGCTTCTTCTTGAGTATGATTTCTTATAAAAAGTAATAAATCTTCGTGCGATATCGATTGAGAGATCAGGAAGCTTGGTGCTTTACGCGTCAAGGAGTCCACACATTCATTTTCGGCAATACCTGCGTATCCAGCGATCCAAACAGACTCGATGGATTGAATGTTTCCAATAATTTTGTAGATTTCATGGCCGAGAAATTTGATAATACTTTTGGAATGAATATTCGAACATTGTAAAGCTTTTAATACTGAGAGGCTATTACTTAGCAAAACGTATTGTTGGTTATCGTTGATGAGATTATTGATAGCAATAAGTATTGCGAGGACCTCACTAGTGAAAATGCTATTATAATTGGAAACTGATCCAGCCTTGGTCACTCCAGATGTAAACTTTTTTGACGCTATAGAGCATTTTTCGTTATATTTTGAGGCATCTGTTGCGATTATAAATTTGTATTTCGAATATAAATTTTTATATTCGTTGAAAACGACAGAATTTGGAAAGGTCTTTGCTTGAAAAGGAAGAGCATCTAAAGAAAAACGAATTTTTTCTTGTTTTTGAAGAGGGGGATAAGAAGATATTACAAACTTTATGTCAATATTCAGCTTATTAATTTGCTCCGAGAGTTGGATTGAGAATGGAACTGGATTTTTCAATCGCAATCGACGTGTCAAAGGTTGAAGGCAGTGAAACAGAGGAGAAATCTCGCCTGAAGATAAATTTTTTAAGGAAAAACGTTCGGCCAACATTCGTATACGTAACGATAAGGGAATTTGATCTGCTTCTCTCAAGAGGATCGGGATGGGTGTCCACTTGGGTAGTCCGGTGGCAAAACGCAAAGCAGTACGATATAAGATTTCTATTCTAAGAATTTCGCTTTCGCTATATGAAATGAAAACGTGGCAACCCTATTCTAATTTGCTATGTATAGTTGCGTTGACTATTTATAATAAGTGAGTGGTTCTTGCACCCCAAAAATTGGCTGCGATAGCTTTGAGTGTGTTAAGTCGCTTAATAGTAGCCTTTTTGCCTTTTTTTAGATGTAAGGAATGTTGCTTGAAACTAAGATTGGCAGAGAAAATTGGGCCTAGAATTTTGATATTAGAAGTCCAAGGAATATGTTGTTCGTTTAATTTTAAGTGGGAAGGAAGGATTTGTTTAAAATTGGAAAAATTAATGGTAATTTTTCAGTCTGGATTTTGTGTTTCCATGTATTGCACCATTAACTTATTTTGTTCAGAGAGAGTTGCATATATTTGATTGCCGAAGAGAGATTCGAATCACTACAGTATAATAAAATATCGTCCTCATAGATTACACATTATGTTTTGTGATATATTACTTCGAAAATATCCATCATGTAAGTGGTGAATAAAAATCCACTTAAGACGCTGCCCTAAGGAATGCCGCGAAAAGAAGACTTCATAGTAGAAGCAGTTTCTCCAAAAAACCTAAAATTTAATGTATTGAATAGGTTCCGTTTATTTCTGAATTATCAGTTACGACCGTCACAGTTGTAAACAAACCGCTCGTTGCCATCGGCAGAAAAGACTTTTCCGAAACGTACTATTTCCGCTTCAACGTTTTATATATATAGATACATGTTTAAATGTTGTCCGCTTTAAAAAAATTATAACAAGTCATATGTACTGATATATTGAAGAATAATGAATTTCTCTTATGCCCTGCGATTGACAAATTCGAAAGGAATTATCTTAAACATTTTTTTAAAAAGATGATTCAACTCTATTCCGCGATATATACAAAAAACATGCATAAGAATATGAATATATGCATTGAAAATCTATCTATATATATATGAAACGCTAAAGCGGAAAAAATTCTTCTCTTACGATGGCAACGATCGGTTTGTTTACAATCGGCTACTTCGAAACGTGGCGGCAAGTGATGAAAATGATTTTTTTCAACATTTCGTTAATTTCTTCAAGCAAATGAGTCTGCAAGAACTTTATTACAATCTGCGGAGAACAACATTCCGACATTCAAATAAAAATTTTGATGAAACGCTTCAAAGGAGATCAGCTAGAAATAAAGCTGATAAGCTTAGGCGAGCCAGAAAACGTTCTGATCAACTTAGGCAAATCGTATTTATTCTCAAATTCAGGTGAATGTCCAGGAACAAAGCTGTGGCAATATGTCTGAGGTGTGCGAATTTTGTGATGCATTTTATTGCAAAAACGAAGTGAACTCGAGTAAAAAATATACCAAATGCTGTCATTATGGAAAAGTTCATCTTCCAAATCTGACAGAAGCTCCTGATCTTTTCAATCACAGCAATCTGCAGCAATTCACAGGAAGCAAAAAACTATCGACAGCAAATTCGAGAATATAATGCTGCATTATCCTTTGCATCTATGGGGCTTAAATAAAGGCACCTCTTGGAACATGCGCATATGTTTCCATATACATGGTCAGATTTATCATATGGTTTCTCCTCTCTGTCCAAATGAGCGAAACAGACCTGACTATAGTCAATTGTACATATTTCACTAAAGTGAAGCAAGTAATAGACGGCAATAGACGTGCCTATATAAATATGTATATAAATGTCACGAAGCAAACTTCAGTTATACTTCTGTAAAATGATGGTCTTTTAAACAATGATGGAATTTTAACTTTTTTAGATGGTAGATATGTAAGTGCTCCTCAAGTGATGTGGAGACTCAATGAATTTTTTCTCTCAGAAAACTCTAATGTAATCATGAGGTTGGCAGTTTACTTGCCAAACCAACAGGAAGTGGTAAAAAAAGTGCAGTGATAATGCCACTTCAAATTTTGATGCCTTCAAAAGGCCTGTGCTTCAAAAGGCTGTATAACATGGCTAATAGTGACAAAACTACAGTATAACGTTATTGAAGCAGAAATGATTGAGTCAGGCTCAAAAGAAACATTTTTATCTCCCAGAATACAGCTTATCCCATCGGACAATAATATTCCTTTTAGTTTTAAAAGAAAAGAATTACCTGTACGTTTGGCATTTTCTATGAACATTAAGAAATCCTAAGGTCAAATTTCTAATAAAGTCTGCTTGGTATTAACTACAATAAAAGCTTAAATAACCGGCATGCTTGGGAAACGCCGATTTCCGGATACCTGAAAATTTTGGATAACTGAGTGTGATGGGAAAAATGGGGGAGAATGTAGCCTTTTTTCTACGGATTCCGATTTTATCCCTTAACCATTTTTTTTGGTAGGCGATTTCGCTTTTCCAGCGGAAGGTGAGGAACTTTTTTTCTTTGGTTTTTACTTTTGCTTTTGAACCGCCCCCCCCGTAAAACAAGTCTGTGTACGGCGCTGTTCTGTATATTGCTTTTTTTCCTCCTACGGGCCTCCGTGCGGAGCGGATGTTGCATTCCAGAAATAAATTGCCCGCGTGATGGAGCAGTTTGGGCGCGCGAAAATCTGGCACTCTGATGTAAAATGTTAAGAAAAACTCATTTTCTAATTTTTCTGGTTAGTTGAGATTTCCGGATACTTGAATGCTGGATAATCAAGAATTTACTGTAGTCCTGGTTTTACACATGCCCAACTTTTTGTTGGTTTGTCTAGAGCCAGGTTTGATAGTGTTTCTGTTAACTCATCGACCAAAGAGGTAACGTGAACATTAACAAAACCCTTTTATATGTATGTAGCTTATATTTAGTGTATAATTTAAATTTTGACCTGCTACCGTTTTAATTTTGTAAAAATGTATATCAATTGTTGGAGATAATTCTTTTTTAGTGTAATGATGTAGTGCAATTTTTTTCATTTATTAAGTGTCTTATGCAAGGATGTCTGACTTTTACGGTGAATAATAATGGAAACTTTTCTAATCATATTTTTTAAATCCAGGAATGAATTTTTTTGTCGTGTTCAGTAGTGCAATGTTTTTTATATAAAGGAATGAAATTTTTTCTAATGTTCTGAAGGGACAATGTGACAATGTGTATTTGCAATGCATTTATTTATGATATTATGTATGTGTTTGTATATATCGTGGAATAGAGTTGAATCATTTTTTTAAAAAATGTTTAAGAGAATTCTTTGATACATCGATGCCTGCTGAATTTGACTTCCTGATGATTTCACTACATGAAAAAGGGTCCTTATCAGCGCCAAAAAATTTAAATCTTTCCTGACCAAGGTGAAAGCAATAAAAGGAAATCAGTTTACGACTTTTATTTATTCATAATACTGTACTTTTTTATGTTCATAGTGATAAGATGCAAGACCACAATCTCTTTATTAATAATATTAAATCTAATTTGTTTTTAGAGTTAGTTTTTAGAATAATTATATTTGTTTTAATTTTGCAACTCTTATTCATTTGTTTATCACTTTCATAATTTTCTTTGTAAGTTTTATTAGAAGAAAAATATCTTTTTGAGTCTAAAATATTTTATTCTGCGTTGATTTAAATTAAAGCACCCAAAGCAAAATAAAGCTGATTCATATATATATAAGTATTTTACAATATTTTTGCTTGGACACACGGTGTTTTGATTATAGCTAGCGAAGTGAGCAAGGTTTGCGTAGCAAACCCGAGAGGATTGCGTTGCAATCCTCCTGGAGGTTGGAGAGCTTTATACAGCAAGTGTGAGAACCCCTTAGTACAATATATTACCCTTCTGAACACTTCAAAAAATTTCATTCCTGGATATAGAAAATATGATTTGAAAAGTTTCCACTATTATTCACTGTAACAGTCAAAACATCCTTGCATAAGACGCAATAAATGAACAAATTTTCACATCATTACACTAAAAAACAATTGATATACATTTTAATGTAATCAATCTGTAAATCACTGTCACTATTTGTAAAATTTTAACATATTATTATTATTAAACACACTTTTCTTTATTCTCCTTTTATTTGATGTTTCACATTTTTTTATTGTATGATTCAATTATGTTAATTTAATAAATCCTGTGCTCCATAATATGTACCTAATCCAGTTCAATTCTGTTATCAATATTCTAATATGAAACCGGTTTGATACTGGTTCTGGTTCCAGTTTCATACTGGAACCAGTATCACACTAGGCCCGGTGTTTTATACTGGAACATGTATCGAACCAGATACAGTATCATACTGGAACCTTATACCGGCTTATGAAACACCGGTTCCGGTATGATACTGAAACTTTTTTTTACCGGTAAAGAAATTTTTCCCAATAGGGTAAAGACCTGTATTTAATGCAAGTTCGCACGGATTAGTTTTTCCATCGTTAAACGAATGTTTGTCCACTGGACCCAATTTGATAGAAATAATCCAAACGGTTCTCAATCGGATTCGTAGGAACTACGTGGGCGTTACGTCAGATATAGAAAAAGCTGTCCCACAAATATCTATTAGGGACAAAGATCGTGATTATTTACGTTTCTTATGGTTGAGGAAAGATGACTTGCAACTAGTTGATTAGTATAAGCGTCGAAGAGTAGTATTCGGTTTAACATGTAGTCCTTATTTATTGGCCGCTACACTACAATGTCATTTAAATAGGGTTCAAGAGAATTTGAGTTGCAAAACTGAAATAATTAAGACTGCATTTTACGTCGACAACTGTGTAACTAGTTTAGATTCTGAATTAGAAATGCGAAAGTTCATACTGGAATCCCAAATTATCATGTCTTCTGGCAATTTCAATTTACGGAAATGGAAGTCTAATTTGCATAGTGTAGTGCCTAATGGAGATGCATCCACAGATGAAAACGTGTCAGTTTTAGGCCTCGTATGGCATTCGGACACAGATACGTTATCTTGTAAAGTAGAACAAACAGTTACCTTAGAGAAACCTATTACGAAAAAGTTAGTTTTAGCTATTTCTCATCAGAGTTTTAATCCGATAGATTTTACGACAACTGTCATATTGATTCCCAAGTTGATTTTGCAAGAAACGTGGAGCTAAAAGCTTAAGTGGGATGATAGTGTACCAGATGACCTAGTGAGAAAATTTAAATCCTGGTATCACCAGTTGTATTCAATAGCCAATATAAGAGTTCCAAGATCGTTTAGCAGTTCCCAACAACGGAATCTTTGAGCGTGCATGTGTTTTGTGTCGCTAGCCAAAAGGCTTATGCAACATGCATATTTTTAAAATTTAAATAGGGTTACAAAATAGTAGTTACTCTAGTATATGCTAGAAGTAGAGTTGCACCCGTGAAAACTGTTACTATACCCCGTTTACAACTGCTTGCTTGCTTAATTGGGGCTAGATTACTGTCCTCTGTGATTAATGATCTTAAACTTTACGATATTAATATTTATTGTTGGACAGACTCTACTACCGCATTGTGTTGGATACAGCGAGATCAAAATTGGGAACTTTTGTTCAAAATCGAGTAAGGGAAATATGTTCACTAACTTCTCCCACCGTGTTGCGCCACGTTCCAGGATCACTTAATGATGCAGATCTAGTATCTTGAGGTTCTTCTTTAGAACAATTATTACAAGAAAAATGGTGGGAGGAACCTTCTTGGTTAAGTGAAAATGAGGAGAGTTGGCCAAAATCGGAAGATGATCCAGATGAGGATTTGGTTAGCTCAGAAAAGCGGAAAACTTTTGTAAATAATTTAACAAAAAGTGATGAAAATGTTGATATGTATTATAAGTATTTTTCATCTGTAAGGAAAATTGTACGTATGCTAGCTTGGATATTTAGATTTTATAATAGGTTAAGAAAAAGTGCCAGTAATTCCTCAAAATCTTTGTCTGTTTCTGAATTAGAGAAATCAGAAATAACTCTTATGGTTTTGATTCAGAAAGAATAATTTAAGGATGTAAATGATGATAAAACTAAGAAGCTTATACCAATAATAGATTGTCCTGATCTAATCAGAGCTAAAACTAATATTTCTAATCGAGATAATACTAATGATTTTAAGTTTCCTATTATTTTACCTTCTGATCATACAGTAATTAAGTTATTGATAATGAATGATCATAATAATCTATTACATGCTGGTACTTTTATGCTAATGTCACACTTACGAGAAAAGTATTGGATCATTAGGACTCGTAGGACCATTCGAAATTGTATTAGAAAGTGTGTAAAGTGTCAAAGATTTAAAGCTAAAAAATGTGAAGTTCCCAAGGATCGAGTCCGTGATCCAGCGACGTTTGAAATTGTAGGTGTTGATCTTGCAGGACCTCTGTATCTAAGAAAAGGTCCAATGGCTTACATTGTCCTTTATACCTGTGCAGTGCATAAAGCTATACATCTAGAGTTGATCACATCCTTAACAACTGAAGTTTTTCTCCAATCATTAAGACGCTTTATTGCTCGTCATGGAAGACCTACCACAATATATTCTGATAACGGCACAAATTTTAAGGCTGCAGAGAGACTTCTGCATGCACTGGATTCGGACGACATTCTTTCAGAAGCTGCTGAAGAGAAAATCCAGTGGTGAAAGGGAAGGATAATGTCATACCACTAGCTACCAGCAGTGGTAGGGTTGTAAAACAACCAGAACGTTTTGGAAACGTTATTATTCAAAATTGAATTTTGTATTGATATTTTTGTAGTTGTGATGTTTGTAGTTGCGTTGTAACTTATATTTATGTATGTATGTATTCTTTAAGTGTTGTATTTTTCTTGTGTCCCATTTTTTAAGTATTCTAAGTTTGCAATTATTTTTGAGTGTCTCTGCATCATATCCACTTAAAAGGTGGGAAAGTGTTGCATCTGGCTAAGTGCTCTCTCCCCCATTTCTGATAATCTGTTCACCACAATGTCCTTGGCGGCACATGCGCCTTAGGGGCGAGAATATGTACGTTGGGCGAGCGTAAGCTAAGCGTTGGATGTTAAGTGTAAATATGTAAATATTCTGTTGCTATTATTATTAAACATATTTAAAAGCATATAACCAGATTACTTATTTTCTGCATCCTGGAATTTTTACGGTGGCAATAAGTATGAAGTGTACGCCACAATCAGTTTCTATTGAATGTGTGTATCTGTTAAGTCTTTGTTATGTGTTAATAACTCTTCTTTGTTACAAGACTGAGTCTTTGGCATTTGTATAGCTTTCATACTCACAATCAGTGATCGTATTTAGCTACTTTAGTTTGTACTCTATTGATATGGAATAATGAGCTAGATAGTTGTAGTGGATTATACATTCCGAGTAACTACAAGAGAATCTATCGAAAAGTCACTCGTGAGAGAAAAATTGGAGCAGAATTTCTCTTTTAGTATTAGAATCATTTACGAAAGAAATTGAGAAGAATCTCTGTGTGTATACGCCTACTTTGGAAATCGATTTTCGGCCCAAAGTCACAAATTTTTTATTGTTTCATCTTAAAGCTTATACCTTGTGGTTTTCAAACCTGTTTTTATTTTATTTCTACGCTTCCCAGAAAGAAAACTAGAGCCTTTTGTGGAAACCTCGACTGCTGAAAACGAAAAAGGAAATACAACGATTGGGAAACAATTTTCAGTATTTTTAACCATATAATTAATATTATTTGTAATTTATTGTTTATTACAATCATGTAAGTCTTTTTAATTATTTTTTAACGTTTACAGAAGAGATTTGGGTCAAGATTCAGAAAATTAAAAAATAAGTTCAAAGATCTGGGAGGCAAGAGAAAGCTGACAGACATTTTTATTGATAAACTTCAAAATTGTTATGGGATTGCCATAAGAAGCAACACAAATTATTTCTATGCAATGTCCAGATCTGTACTGGCAACTTTTTTCATGTTCGTTCTAATAAATTTCAACCTATGCATATACTGAGTCCGACGGGCACTAACAATTATCACTCGCTTACCTGTATCAAAGTGGGTATTGAAAAAACTAAATGGGTTAAAAAGAGTAAAATCATCCAGGAGGGGAAGAAAAAGGGTTTAATGTATAAATGCAGTGAATTTTAAGTAATTTACTACATAAATTTATACTTAAAAAATGTGTTTTTGTACTTTAAACGTGTTTTTCTCAAAGCCGAAAAAATTTCAGTGAAATGATTTCTGAAATATTTTGTGTGATTCACTTTTCAAACTTGGTATGTAGCTTTTATATGTCAGTATGAGTTAGAATAATCCCAAACACATCATAACTTTGAATTGTATAGTCTGTTATTGTGTTGATAGTTGTGCAAATAGTAGGAAAATTCTGTAGTATTCACTTCAAAACATATAAAAATTTATTTTTTAAATTTTTAATTGTTTCTAGTACATTCTCTAGACAAACATGTTTGAAGTATCCCAACATAATTTATTTGAAATTTTACTGATATAAATGTTTTTAACGTGTCACGCGTTTTCATAAATTTTTGTTAAATTCCACTCGAAAAGTTCACTATTTGAAAACTTTGTGATGATTAAAAAAGTTTTTGTTGCTGAAATGAAATTTTGCTCACCACGCTCACATTAAGCTAATAATAGTATGCAACTTTCAGCAATTCTTTTGTATGATGTGCGTAATATTTACATGCATTTTCGCAAAAATTGCAAAAAATATTCAGGAAGATAAAAAAGTTTTTTTTAAAAAATTCCGAAGTATTCCCTCATGTTTTTTATAACATGCATAGTTTTCACTCAAATGTCACGATACTTACAGAATACACGACAATATATTAGCGAAGGATTGGATGAAAATCAGAAATATATATTTTGATTATTGGAGAAAATATGAGTATTTGTTTAAATAATTTTTATGTGCATGCCTGAAAGGTAGCGCATTTTTTCTTTCACAACTTCAGAGCCAAATATTTA
>BGPR01007824.1:0-50548 GCA_013235015.1 Araneus ventricosus | reverse complement strand
CTCAATATTCTAATACAATAATATTTTAATACAATGCTTGTCTAACATATTGTTAAGTATTCTGCAAGTTTCATATAATTTGGTGGAAAACTTTGCATGTTAAATGCAAGAGAAAAAAAACGTGCAGGAAAATTTGAGGTATTTATAAAAACCTTCTTATCTTCCAGAATATTTGTGCCATTTTTACGAAAATGCATGTAAGCTATGTGCGCATTAAGCATAACCATCGATGAAATTTGTAACTCATTATCGACGTTTTGTGAAGCGGGGTGATCCGAAATCACCTTTCGCCTTCATCTATTTCTTTCCGGTCCCCACAGTGCCTTCTTCTTCTACCGAATCTTCATTGCAAAATGTGAGTTCGGGCCTATTCATCACATGGTCGACGTTCAAATGCAGTTCCTCCAGCCTTTCTGGAGATATTTTTAAAAATTACATTTAACGCAAAACCAATTTTAAGTTGGTCCTAGTATTTTTTCATTAATTATAGTTGCAGACTTCAAACCAGAATGCTTATTAAAACGCCACATAAGCCGATTACTGAACATGCAAAGAAATATAAATATAGACAATTATTATAAGAAATCACAAATCAAGTAGAGGTTGTGGTGGAGCTTTTCTGAATGTCGATTGATAATGTTGTGAATGTTTCAGTTCCCTCGATAACCGCCGAATGGCGCTGAGTCGTAAACATCACTACCGCCATGACAATGTTGATTAATATGACAACTTGTATATAACCTTGAGCCATTATACATCTTATAGTAAACAAAACTGCCTTTAAACTTTTGAACAAACGTTTCACTGCGCAATTTGAAAAGAACTAAGAATTTACGGATGATGTCACAAAGGAACTTGAATTTTATTAACAGCTAATCTTGCAGGTAAAGAATTTCAAAACATTTTAACACTGCAATTATGTTAAAATACTACTTGTAAAATAATTTGCATTAATCTATTGGAGATACGCTGACTTCGTAAGAGACGTTGCATTCATTATTAATCATGTGTATTTATAATTACTTTTGGCTGGCTTATTTAATGCATCATTCTTCTTAAAACAATACTTTTATAGAATTACTGTTATCGTAGAAGAGTTGGTATTTCTAGTATGGTCCCAATTGATAATCGAGTCGCAGATGTTATCTCTATTCACGGAACATGAGAAACAAATGTTACCACATGAGCTTGTAAAGCATCATTGGCCAGCCCTTTCTCCTGATCTAACCACCCAGTGACTTTGTCTGTGGAATTATTTATTGAGCAAGAGATTTGAAAGTGAAATTGGAAACTCAGCATATAAATTGCCTACTGCTATTAGGTCACTGTGCGTGCATGCAATTTCAGTCAAGTGGGAATTGCTCGAACACATTGTAATGTATAATGTTAGCATGCTTGCAATGCTATAATAAGTTAAGTGGCTGAATTTATATGATTTTCCTAATTTCATTTCACATTTTGGTGCAAACCATATTTGTGTTAACTTTCATTCTTTCTTTGTAATGTTATTTCAATATTCTACATTTGACCTTAAAGACTTTTTCAAAAAACAAATTTTCTTTTTCTTTTGAAAATTTAAATTTTATCGGGTATTTTCAAAATTATTTATTTTGCAGAGTGAGCAGTTTTCTGTCTATAGGTCAAAATATTGTCACAAAAATCGTCCTGTGGGTCAATGGTGAAATGAAGCTTTATGGTGGAGAATGATGCTTTATTCAAAATATTCAGGGGAACACGAAGCAACGTAAACAGGAACAATATCTCTTTTCACAGATTAGCAACGTAAACAGGCAAAAACTCATCATGTAAGAACAGTAACAATAATTTTTAGAGTGCTCAGCTCACGGTTTCCAACCTACCCAGATAAATTCAAGTCCTTCCTTCTTTCGGTTGCCTGTTCATATAGTCTTGCACGACTGGTCGTGTCACACGGAATTATCTTAGTATTCTGAATATCTCCTCTCCTAATACAGATATCGAGAAATGATCGCATTTTTCGGTAATCTTCGATTGTACTAAATTTGTGCTAGCCGCCAATTATAGCGTTTGGTTAAGGTCAGAGGTCGAGGCCTGCTCCGCTTGGCTCGTCTTCCATACTTACCGTGGTAAAACTCTCTCCAACCATAAGGCTAGAAAGGCAGGAAAGCAAACTTTACCTTTTGTAATTGTTGTATCTTATATTATAAAGTAACATATATTATTTTTACTTGAAACCGCATGCTCAAGAGAATATGTGCGCTAAGTTACGTTTTGATTCAATGTATAGTTTTTTAACTGGATGCGCCTTAGCACCTCCTGCTTGATGTGAATCAATGTTTATTAAAATGAAATACTTACTCTCATAAAATATAAATAAATAATTCTCCGTTTTATTTTTGTTCCAGCAGATTAAAACAACAAGGAAGATCGTAGAACACTTAGAAACGGCTGAGCACTGGACATCTGAATAATAAAAGAACCTATTCTTTTTTTTATTCTTTTCAATAACAACTTTGCGCTACTTAATTGAAAAAACATCATGAACTTCTTTCCTGGTAATTGAACTCACGGTAAAAGTAAAGATGTGTAAAATGAATAAAAAAAAAATGTTACAGAAAATAAAACTGAGAATGTAAACTTGTATTTGATATTTAATTTGCAATATAGACAAAGGGTGCAATCTTCTGAACAATAAAGAAGAAAAAAAAATACATAGAATAGACAGTCAAAATTGGTGTCCTAATGATTGTACAAGTCACATGATTGTACTAGGTATGAGCTTGAGAGCATAGGTCATACTGGTAACTAACTATAAAATAGATTGGTTGAAAGTGAGTGGTTGCATATATATATATACAAATATTATGTAGTCTGCACTGAAAACCATACTTTAATAATTAATAACTTAATTTTTTTCAATAATTTAATTCTTCGAAAGCAATGCGTCTTGATCAATAGTGAATGAGTGAATGACATTTGGGATCGAAAAATATTAGCAGCGTCTTATTGTTCTATAGAATAGCAAGTAGAAGTAATCTGAAGCTTTTCATCAAATTTATAAATAAATATCTTTACGTAGCCTAGTTATTTTCTTTGTATAACATTTGATGTCAAATTTACAATCTGATTATGATTAACTTTATTTCTGGTTTCGTTATTAATTCTTTAGCTTATTCACTGTCCAATTATGAGAATATTATCTTATAACTTCTTTTCGGTTATTCTCTTGTTCGATATAATAAACCCATGAATTAAACACTCAAATTGCAATTTTTCATTCAATCTAGGAAACTTTTGTAACAAGATAAAAAAAATTCCTATTATTTTTAAATTTATTAAATTAATATTATTTTAAACTATGATATTGAAATTTTATTTTAAAGTATTGTATTATATTAAAATATTACTTCAAGCATTATTTTTAAACTATTTTAATAAAATTATTACAGAATTGTACCTGAAAATACTCCTATTTGTGGATATAAACAAATTTTATTTTTACTTACTTGAAACTAACAATTTTGATACTCTAAACTGAATATTCTTCTGAACTGTTACAATTGATTTTATTTTACAATTATTGAGGTCTAAGTACAATTCTTGGAACTAGAGGCGTGCCATCTGCAGAACCATAGCCATTTGATACTTGCGTTGGATTGAGCAGATTTTCTGCGCCTTAACGATCTCGTTACGAATCGAAAAAGATCAGATACTCCTTATTAAAAAAAAAAAAGTTGCCACATAGGTATTTTTTATGAATTTTTGAAAGGTCAACTAAATTAGACCATCTTATAATTTGTTTTAAACAGAAATTAATGTAATTAAAAAAATCGTTTGGAACTAGCAAATGAAAAGTTCAATAGCATTATTTCTCTTTACACAGCAGTGTCACTCAAATAATCATGTAAGTAGAGTCTCCTAGAATTTTCTTTCGTTACGTTCAGTAGCCTCTTTGCCAATGCAGTTTGATCTTAATGCATCAAGTTGCCAGGAACACCACGAGGAGTGTGCTACTGTCGTTCCCCTCGCCCTGGAGGCCTGGGGCGCGTTAAACCAGGCCCCCCATTTCCCGCTCTGAGCCCCTTTGAGGACCCAGCGGTCCCAAATGGGGGCGGCAATAGCAATTCTCAACAACAGAGCCTACTAGGATACAACGGTACCTTCCTATAGGACAAGGACAAGATGAAGAGTTAAAAATAACGTTTTGTAAGGGATAAATAAGGGAAGGTTAAAAAAATAATGTTTTGCTGAGGGATAGAAAGGTGAGGGCACGATAAGGGTTAAAAATAATGTTAATACGTACAAGGCACAAGATAAGGGAAAAAATAACGTTTAAAGGGAGGATAGGTAAGGAATAGATAAAGGATAATATCAATTTTCATCCAACGACATCCATAAGGCTAGGACGTGCATTTCTCCCTCTCCCACCGTCCGCAAGAGGGGTGGTGACAGAACTCAAAGTCAATGAGCCGAGGGCTCGACGAATTCTCCGCCAGCCTTTTTTTCTTAGAAAGCTGGAAGGCTTCTCTGTTCATTAAATGTCAACAGAGCCTCCTGGGTCAAAAATTGTACCTTCGAACTTATCTAACGATTAAATCACGAAGCACTTTTAAACACATGGCAAGACAAGGGATAAGAATTATAGATGGTGTGGAAAAAACGGGGACTCGCAAAAGCAGATCATGCAAGTTTTAACTAACTGGCTCCTGGAGGCAGGTGTTATCCCTCCCCTGTGCTCCTCCCGTATGCTTGAAGGTACCTCCGAAACCTGACGTAAAGAGCAAATTCTAACCCAGGAATTGAGTGGCGGAGATGTGGAAAGCACTTTTATAGTCGCTTTTGAGGACGCATCTCGAAATTCATTATTCAAATGAATGGACACATTGTTCAATGAATCTCGATATAGTAATCGTTCAAATAATATAAATAAAAAAAAACATGTATAACTGAAACTTGAAACAGAACTGAATTTATTGCACTGAATTTTTATTTTAACATCATTTTGAACTTTTTAGTAGAAGGGAGTTGATGCAAGCTTAATTTAATAAAAGTGATTATTTTATACTAGCGCTAGCAGCCTGTTCAGCGGAACGTGATTTTAATTGAATCTTTCATCATTTTATATTCATGGTTCTCTTCAACTTAATTGTAAACTTCGGATTTGGTAGATATTTAACGCATGTCTTTAGTGACCTTCGACCTCTTCTGTTCATTGTTTTGCAAATACGCAATGGAGTCGAATAACTGACACATGTCACGTAACCTCTAATTCATATTGCGCACTATCTTCACTTTCTTATTCCTCTTGTAAAATATGCATTTGATTTCAACGCCTAAAATGATGCGGCACGTTTTATGGCTGCGTCAGTTGGTATTTTAGTTGGATTGAAACATGCTGAGAAAAGATGAAAACATAGCAACCATAACCCTACTTGAGCTTACTGGATATATTTTTAGTGCAAAGTATTATCTCGAGAACTTGGTTCACAGATTTCACAAACATTTTAATGAATACTATGAAAGCAAATGTTAGGATATTTTCAATTACAACAATGAAAGCGAAATATGCAATTAAATATTTGTTTAAACAATAAGAACGATTTGTTGGTGTTGCAAAATGGTTTTCAACAATGAACAATAATTTTTATGTACAGAGTTTTAAAAAAGAAAAACAACCTTTTAATGTTTAGTGAGATATGTCAAATGGGACAGGTTATAATTGTTAAAGTTAAATTTTATGATTTCTGTCATTTCCTTTATGAGTTATTTAATAGTGTTTTTATTCAGAAAATCCAATAGAGGAATAGCTCTCATATATACAGTAAGAATATCAGCATAAACTGAGCTGCTGCCGCAATTTCTATCTACATGGCTTTCCTAAACGCGTATATCTCCACCAGTTGACATGTAGATGACATCCGTGAGATTCCAGTGAGTTGTTTTCTTTCAACATACAGAAGACATTGAAATTCGTCTGTAAGAAATACAATAATTCAATTGTCTTGCAGATGAAGTGGCAAGTATTGCTAGTAAATAAAGGATAACCATAAACTGCCATGACAACAAATAATACAATGTGCCATTATTTTTAAAGTGGTTAACAATACATATGAAAGAAAGATACCAATTTACAAACACATCACTGAGCGCCATGCAATTTAACATAAGATCTCGCAATATGAGATTTGAAGTTGAAACCGATTACAATAGCGCGTGAGACAGTATTCAACAAGATTACATCACCTTTCCCTCTCCAACTCCAAAACGCATTTTTTCTTCGTATAGCCTATTTTTTTATTCATTTTAATTTGCTTCCTATATAAAAATCAAGCAACAATCAAGCAAAACAAAAAAAAAATGATTAGCAAACATTAAATTGTCGCAACAACTACATGAGAGATGGTGTCTATATTTTAGTATAAAAAAGTTCAAATTAAAAGCATTTTTTTACAAATAAAGGGTAGTAAGAGATTACAAAAAGTTTTAACACAATCAGTTGCAGTCCCTGTTGAGTTGTGAATCAGTCAGCCATGTAATCAAAATAAAACTCAATCCACATTGGAAATCTAAACAATTGAAGAAAAAACGGGAAACCTAAAGGAATAATCTTTCAACAGTTTTATCAGATATTTGAGTTTAAAACAAACAAGTTCGAGTGCATGGCTTTGTAAATCAAACGAAAACACTCTGAAAATACCTTACAAAAGAAGAAAAATCAAGAACACAAAAGTTGCGGCCTATTGCGAATTACAATCATGAAACGTATAATTCTGACAGGCATCTTTTTAAAGGATCCCTAATCACATCACAGCTGTTACGAAACCTGACTTCTAGCCTACCGTAATTTCGTCCATACAGTAGGGATGTGTTGTCTATTCAGAGAAAAGAAATGTTAAAATATAATTCAACTCATGGTGGAACATATCGCATAAGATAACACAGGAACTGGCCTTTTCCAGTTGGCCAATGTCTCAAATGGACCACGACGCAAGACGCAGCTAAAGATTGAACTATAACTTATTTAGAATTAAAATCCAGGTGACTGTTTGATTTCTAAAACAACGTTATCCACAGGAATTTAACTTTCCAGTGGCTTTTAAAATCAATCCTTTTCATGTATTTAAATTCTTTGCATGAACAATGTGTTAATTTGTTCTTGGAGCCGGCTGCCCTATGTGGCGAGAAAACGTCTTCAACTTTACTTGCGTGCCTAGAATCAAGGGAGCAACATAATTCTTCTAGAAGGGATTGAGTATTTACGTTTTATGATCTGTTAACAGGGGCAGGCGTCGAGTTTACTATCGACAGAAACGCTTTTGTCTCTCTAGTATTACAGCTTTTGAAGATAACCAGCTTCTGAGACTCTCATAGCAAACTAGAATTTTTTGTTATAAAAAAATATTCAGAATTAAACACAATTTATACCTAATTTAAAAAGAATAATTAATTAGTAAAGCTTAAAGAAAAATAAAATGCAGTTTTAATTTCAAACTTTATCGGTTGGATTATTTTCATCCTCTATATCTTTTAAAGCTATAAAATGTTTATGAATTCTCAAATTGTTTTCCATAGTAAAAAAGGAATTTATAATTATTTAAAGTACTCTGCATTATAGGTCATCAAAATATATTTAAAAACTCCAAAAATGGCTAGCAATTTTTTCATCTATTTAATTTCATTGTATTAGTTTAATCTTAATATATAGTTATGATTCATCAAAATTCATCAAAATTGTATTAATTCGAGTGAAAACCATAGAGATACAATTTGTTACAGATAAATAGGGGAATATTAATTCCGTATTAAATCTGTTTGTATCAGTTTAGGAGTTTCTCTAAAGTATTAGAAAAGAACATATATTTTATATTATGCGGTTACTAACATTAATTCAAACGGATTGAATAAAACTAAAATCTGAACATTTAGGTTTTTTTTCTTTTTTTGTACATGCTTATATATGAACGAAGTTTATTTCTTTCTTCCAGCTTTTGTATATAAATGTTACTTATGATGGTGATTTTTTTTCAGAAAGAAAAGTCAAGATCAGTAGAATTGCGATTACATTGACACATTTAGCACTGAAAACATTTTTATTCTTGAGATTATGATTGTAATCATCTGAAATATATATAATTTTAATTAATAATTACACCACTTTCAAATCCTCAATTTTTGGTATTTTATGAACTGTCCATAATCTTAATTTTGAAATAAACAGCAATCCTATTCTTTATAATCCTTTTTCCCCTGTTAAAAAAATGTTTCCTAATGCTAGAATGATTATGGTAATGACTACTTTGGTAATGGTGAACTGCTATTTCTTCAAACATTTTAATTTGGATTCGTGGATATCAGAATCAACTTTTCTTCAGTCGTCCTCATTGGTTTTCCTATTAGCGAAGCCAATACAGAGACGATATTTTAACATTATGTTTGCTTAAATACGTCGTATTTCATTTTTTTTTTTAGTTTGTTTTGTTTTTTCACACAAGATTTAAAAAGTAAATTTTTTGTTCTATGTTTCTGGAATCGTTTCGCCAGTTAAAATACGAACTTTGCGGCTCCCTCACTAATCATGAATAAATAATTTCAAGTAGCTCCTAATTTCGAAAACTTTATCACACAATGCATCAAAAAAATTCACACATTTTAATTTCCTTAAAATTAGGTTTCATGTAAGAAAATTTTATTAAAATTGTATTATTTAATATTACTAAAATTCTAATAGAATAAATAATTGTGTTATTAAAGTTTTTTATTATTTATTTATACATGGTACAGTTATTTATTAAATTTAAATATATCGGAGGTTATCCAAAGTTGTTTCCATCATACTAAGGCCGGCCCAGTGAAAGAAGCAAAAACTTTTTAAAAATGCAAGAAAAATATATTTTTTGCATAATATTTTTATGAACGAATATCTTTTTAAATATTGTATATAACCATTTTAAAATTATTATTAACTTATAGCTAACTCTTTATCGAAATTAGTCTGAATTGTATTTTAGAAAAAATACCCATGGCATCATTTTCAGTGAATAAACTCTAAAAAAAAACAAATTACAACAGTCATAAATTCTGCGTTGAGGCAATGTCAAGTCAAAATAAATTCAAAACACAAAAACCAAAGAAAAAGAATAGGAAAAATACCGTGGCACTCTTTTGTGTTGAGTGAGTTCTAAAGTCAAAAATCATAAATAATGTCATCAGTCAGATTCTCTGTTTAGGGCACAAGACAATAAATCTAACAACACAAAACAAGCCGAAACGAGAATGAGAGAAATAGAAGGGAACACTTTAGGAAGGGAAACTGGCTGGTTTGAGAGATTGAAGGGGAAAAGAAAGAAAAGAGAATAGCCTAGTGCCAGGCGCACGGGGAATATCAAAATCGGTTTCAATAAGTTCAAAAACAGAACAAAAAAAAGAAAAAGCGAAAGGTTTTTCTACTTATTTTAAACTTGATTTTTCAAGATAATTTATAAATTGTAAGAAGACTAAATGTGCTTTGATACCCAATTATACTTATAAATAAAATTCTTAATTTAAATTGCATTTCTAAGATTATCTTCAGATTCTAGTTTTAAAAATATTAATTTGTGGAAAACACTCATCATTTGTTTCATTCAGAGAAGAAGCAGAAATTCAGATTATAACACCTGAAATGGATCCTTCTAAATCTTAATGCCTAAAAGCGGATATCTTCGAATTTAAAGATATTTATCTGAAATTTCTAGTTGTCCTAATATTTGACTAAAATTGGAAAAGAAAATCATACGTCTCTCTACATTCACAGAAAAAATTTACAAATACTGCATAATTAATTACTTCCACAGATACTCTCTTTCTCTAATATCATAGCTTATTACTACAATTAATATAATGGTTCTTAATATTCTGAAGTGTTCGCTAGATTTGCTGCTAATTTTCGAAACTTTGTGTCGCTGGCAACCTTAAACTTTAAACTTTTGCGTAAAACGCAATGCGTGAATATAATTTTTGTAAAACTTTTATATCTTCCAGAATATTTGTTGATTTTACTGAAAATACATACAAGTATGTAATGCTTATAACATCGACGTGTAATTTATAAATCATTATCATGTACGTTTAAGAAGTGAATCAGAATCATCGCACCTTCATCTATTCTTCTTCGATCCCCTATGACCTTCTTCTACCGGATCTCTATGCTTAAAGTAGATTTCGGACTATTCATCACATGGTTACCGACGTTCAAATGCAGTTCTCACCCCTTTCTGTATTTTCCAAAAATCATATTTCAAATGCAACGATTTAAGTTGGTCCCTAATTGTTTTTTGTAATTACAGTTGCATGAGGCTTCAAACCGGAATGTTATTAAAAACCACAGCTGATTACCAGAACATATGAAAAAGAAAATAAATACAGACATTTGATCTAGGTGGAGAATATATAAATCAAAGTAAAACGCTGTGGTGGAGACTTTTCTGAATGGCATTGATAATGTTGTAGAAATGTTCATTCCTCGATAATCTGAATGGCAGCTGGTCGGTATACTCCACTACCGCCATGACGAAATGTGATTAATATTACAACTTGTATAATATCATGAGCTAATACATCTTATAGTAAACAAAGACTGCCTTTAACTTTTCAACAAAGCGTTTCACTCGCATTTGCAAAGAACTAAATTATTGCAGAATTGATGTACATGGAACTTGATTTTAGTAAGTTTATGCTTCATCTTTTGCAGGTAAAGAATTTTCAAAAGACCATTGTTACACACTCGCTGTTAAAATAATCTACTTAACATAATTTACATGTAACTTCATTGAGATACTGACTACAAGTAAGAGATTCTGATTTGCTATTCATTATTATACTATTTTGAGTACATCACTTTAATAAATGGTATTTTAATTTACATTCTTCGTCACCTTAAACAATACTTTATAATTACTGTAATTGTTAAAGGTGAAGGAGTGTAATTGTTTTAGTTATGTAATTGGGACTATTTAAAGAGCCACGGCAAATCTGATTGCTGGTTTCCACGAAACTTTGAGCTTCGACTCACACAAACGCGCTTCCTCCTGTGTTAAGTGAGCGGTTCCGCGCCTCGTATTCCCGGGTTCCCATTCAGCTTTTCCCATCGATCGGAACAGAGCAAAGTTAACATTGCGTGAGCCTGTAAGAGCAATTGCCACGCCCTCTTTCTCCTGATCTACACCCGGTGACTTTTTTTCTGTGCGAATTATTGTATTGAGCAAGATTTTGAAAGAGCTAAATACGTAACTGAACGAAGTACAGAGAAAGAGTATCTGTGGTAAGTAATTAATTATGAGTATTTGTAGTAAATTTTTTTCTGTGAATGTGAGAGACGTAGCAAATTTTCCTTTCCTACCTTTAAGTCAGATATATAGGACAACTTATATAGAAATTTGAGTTAAATATCGTTTAAATTTAGCAAGATATCCGCATTTTGGCATTAAGATTTAGAAGGATATCTGGCATTAAGATTTAGAAGGATATCAGAATTGCAATAAGTAGAATTTCTTTTTCTCTCTGAACGAAACAAAATGATGAGTGTTTTCCCACAAATTAATATTTTTTTAAACTTGAATCTTCGGATATTAATCTTCGAAAGTTAATTTAAATTAAGTATTTTATTTAGAAGTATACTTGGGTTTTCAGTATATTTAGTCTTTAATATGCTCTCTAAAATTATTCAAAAATTCAAGTTTAAAAAATATAAGTTTATGAAAAAAACTTCATCGTTTTGTTTTCTGTTCTGTTTTTGAACTTGGCCGAAGCTGGATTTTTGGATATTCCTCTTTGGCGCTCGGCCAACTAATGCTCTGTTTCTTCTTTTCTTTCTTTTCCCCCTTCAATCTCATCCAAGTTTTGCCTTATCTAATAATTTGTTTTCCTTCCATTTCTATTTCTTGATTGTTTTTGCGTTCCGAATTTATTTACATGTTGCCTCAACGAGAACGTGACTGATTATTATGCATTTGTTTTGTTTGCTTAGAAGGCACTCACCGAATATGATGCCACGGTATTTTTCTAAAATACAATTCAGATAATTACGACAAAAGATTTAGCTGTTTTAACATCAAGTTAATAATAATTTTAAAATGGTTATATACAATATTTTTTTTTAAAAGTAATATCAGTTGATAAAACTAGAAAATTATGTTTAAAAAAAATAGTAATATCAGTTGATAAAAATATTTATGCAAAATATATATTTTTTCTTATTTACAACTCTATCTTGTTTTCATCAGTGCCAGCTTTAGCAGATGGAAACAGCTTTGGATTACTCCGATATATTTAAGTTTTAATAAATAATACGTAATGTAAAAATAAACAATAAAAACTTTTAATAAATTAATTAAAAATGCTTATTTTACAAATATATTTGATGAACAGTCGTGATCCCTTCCTCTTCTCAATCCGTTTCTCTCCACAAAATGAATTCTAGTCGAGTCAACGAAGAAAAAATAGAAAATATAAATGGTGTAGTTATGAAATTCGTCACAGTTGTAGGGAATAGTGCCCTAAACGACATACTAAAAGTCCCTGACTGTGGGGGTACAGGGAGGTTAAAAGGGGCGTTTTCAGTTTTTCTTAAATATCTAGAAAATTATGGGTTCTAGCGAAAAATACTCAGTTACAAAATTAAACTGCATTAAATTCCATACAAAAAAAAGTCCTACATCTTTATTTTAGCATCAATAGTTTAGGGAGTTGAAAAAGTGAGTATTTCTGAAATTCCTTATTGTAATGGTAAAATCAATAAAAAATGCCGAAGTAACAAACTTCAGAAGAATCTCATGCCTATATAATAATTTTATACAGGTAGTATTGTATGTGTTGAGAGTAGTGGTGGTGTCGGTGCGGGGGGGGAGACAAATATATTTGATGAACAGTAGTCATCACTTACTCCCCTCACATCCTGTTCCTTTCCACAAGATCATTTGTACTCAGTCTTTTGGTTCTGTAAACGCTCTAAATGAGTATATTAAGACAGTATAATGTAAAAATACAAAAATATGATGAGTTTAACATAAAAGCTCGCAACATTCCACATTCACAACACCTTTTTTTCAACACCTAGTCAGCATATTAACACGAACACTAAGGCCCGGTACACACATGCTATTTCTGTCGGAAATATCATTAGTATAAAATGCCGGAGAATCGATTAACGAATTGAAGTGCATTGATACGAGATGGGTAGTACACATGCACCCCCCATCGAGCTGCGATGCGGGATAGTCATTACCGAGACATTTGCTGATCACGGCGAAAGTAATAAATGTTTCGGTTTAAGCCGTTAGCGACAGTCTTGCTCTTTGGGAGGTATTTTGTGTCCTATCACTAGGTATCAATGCAATTCAAGGGTGGGAATAGTATTTTAATTTAATTCCCAGACATCGGTGATCATTTGAAGATGGACACTTTTAGTGAACTGACTGGATGTGGTTGAGAGAACTGTAAAAATGTGTGGGGGAATTCCAGATTTTACTAGAATTTATAACTCTGGGCGAATACTGGAATAACAGTTTTAGTAGAACAAACGAATACAGACGTTTCCTGTGTGTGTTAGTGCTCCTGCGTTATATTAACATTATTTATAGATACACAGTATGAGGCAATGGATGAAAAGTGTTTATTATTTGAAGATTATGTTGTGACTGGTAAGTGTGTAGGTGAGAAAGGAATAGATGGGTCATCGACCAAGGTAAAATCTGATCTCTCTTCACTTCCTCCAACAAAAGGAGCGGTGGAGCAACAATCGTTTAGAGTGTACTTACAGATACAGCAGTGGCTTAATAACCAGTAACCTCCTGACCAGTGGGGGTGGGCCCCGAGGAGACAATGGATCCTTATTCCCAGTGACAACAAATGATCCGGTAGCTCCCGACACAATACTTAACTCCATATTTTGTCGCTGTACGACTGGGTGTGGTGGAACATGTGGATGCCGGAAAGCTGGCATACAATGCTCTTCTGTTTGTGGCACCTGTCATGGTATCTGTACTAATGGTGCACCTCTAGAAGAAGAGGAGTTCGAACTTGATCGAGAAGTAGAAGAATCGAATGAAATTTAATTACGAACAAGTGTCAATATATATATATATATATATACAATGATTACGAAAAAGGTTTGATGCAATGATGATTTTGTCTCTTTTTTTTTTAGATTTTTAATAGCATCTCTAGACCGTCCTTCTTTTTTTATTAATTCAATAAATCAATGATAATTTGTGAAAAAACTAACTTTTTTATAAAAAAAATTTTGAAACATTTTCCATTTTTTTACTAAATATAGAATTCGCACTTTAAAGAAAACTGTATCGCATTTTTCTTGATGTTGAAATTTTAATGTTTTTAAACAAAATTAAACCTAAAAAACAGTCGATGTTTGTTGAAAAATAATAACTTACATTTTGTCCCATTTTAAAAGTAATTAATTTTGAACCCTAATTTCACAATTTATACTACTAGCAAAACGTAGTTATTAGCGAAAATCGCTCTTTCTTTGACTTCAAATCATATTCTCAACTCAAAATTTAAAAAATTAACGAAGTCAAGAAAACAATTTAAAATAAAACGTGTAGATGCACGAGCTATTAGCGCAATCTATCACCTTTTCTCAGAGTCCAGCTGGTTGAGTGGCTAAGGCGATTGGCTATGATGTGGGTTATCGGGGTTCGAATCCGAGGTTTTTCTCCGTACTTTGTTTTTTGCTTTAGTTTGACGCGACAAATTTGTGACAAGTTTGATGCGTGGTGGCTTCGAAGCTTACGTTAACGTGCTGCAAACTTGTTTCAAGCTTGCACTCTTGTCATGCCAAATTTGTTGCAGATTTGCAGAGTAAGATTACTGCAACTTTGCTGCAAACTAAAATTGCTATCTGGGTAGTAATCCGGGAAAATAGTCCCCCTTTTGCTTTAAAACAGGAGGTCAATATCCGGCAAGAAACGCTGGAATATAAGAGGAGACGGATGACTGAGAAGCTATAACAACATTCAGAAAAGCTCCCACCGTGACGTCTACTTTGATTTATTGTATTTTCTATAATAATTGTCTATATTTATATTTATACTAGCTGCATGGCCCGGCGTTGCACGGGCAATCTTGAATAATGGGATATTCCCGGGCGGAGAGAAGTGAGATCACGTGAGGCCTTGGGATCCATATTTTCATATGCCCGGCTCCGTTTTTTTCCAACAAATATTGTCACTTACTTTCCCCAACAAATGTAAATATTCTTTCAGATCTAGTCTTTTTATTACTAATTTTCATATGCCCGCCTCAGGTTTATTTTTTTACACATATTGTCGCTAACGTAAACGTTACCTTTCCCTCAAAACGTAAAAAATCCTTTGAATCCTATATTGTTTAATTAAATTTTTTAAATCCAACCTTTTAATTACCTTATAGTTAATAACCCAGCATCTCTCGGAATCCACATTTTTTCATATGCCCGCCTCTGTTTTTTTCCCTACAAATATTGTCGCTAAGCTTCCCCAACAAACGTAAATCTGTTTTGAATCCTCTCTTTTTGGATTAAAACTTTCAGTTCTAGCCTTTTTACAATATTAAAGCAGTTTGGTTTGAATGAAAACGCGAGAATTCTTATGCTTATAAATTAAAACAGATTAGCATGATATTTGTTTTGCAAAAGGAAAAATAAAACGAATAATAATGAAATAAAACAGATAAAAATGAATAAATATTTTCCTCCAACAAACGTAAATGTTGCGAAATACCGTACGATAAAAAAAGAAAGAAAAATGCAGGAAAGCGAATTTTTTTTTTCAATTGTTAATAAATCCAAACACAGAAGAAAACAGAAGCTTGCTCAAAAGGAAATACCAACTTCCGTTAAATAAATAAAGACACCGGATGCGAAAACTAATAATAGGGAGAAAAAAAAGAATCCGAAGTGAATGAATTCACCATTCTGACAATAGATGGCAGCACGTCAATTCATTCATTTTGACGTTTTTAATTAATATCTTTTTAACTAATTGTAATTTCGGAATTTAAATGACCGAAATGGATTCCTTGGATTATTCCCCATCTTTTGATACTTTCCGCGTGCTTCTCCGTTCAGCGGTTCGTGAGAAGATAGTCGGACATACATACATACATACGTTTGTTTACCTTCGAATTTTAATAGGATAGATGCATGTTCAGTAGGGGAGAGTGGGGCACCTTGAACAGGTTGTAGATATTATTGCACGTGCATTCAAAGCTAATATAAAATATGAAAAATTTTATGTTCTAAAAAAAAACTTTATTATTATCAGTAAATGAAAACCAGAAATACAATTAATTACTGCATCAGGAAAATAAAGAAAACTAATTTTTAAAATATTATATGAAATGGATCAATGTGCCCCTTTGGGTGGGGTAGTTTGAACTTCCAGGAGGGGCAGGTTGAACCCATGTGAAATATCACTACAAACTAACAAAAGTGTTAAATGTCTTTTCACTGACCACTTAGGATTAACATTGAACACTTTCACTGGACACTTAGGAACACATCTATTGACGATTATAATGATTAATGTCAACACTGAAATGCAACATCGATCGAACCCTCTTAGTGGAAGCAGTTGCCATTGGTTTCCGAAGACACATCACAATGTTATTTCTGCTTGTGTAACTTTTATCTTCTACGACTGGTTTAAAAAATCTTATAGTCAGTTTAGATTGTGTATAAAAATCAACTTCATATAGCTGTTCGTCATCTTGTCATGATAGGTTAATTATTTTTCCAACATAATAAAGGGTTTTCTGTTTAGAATTTAATGGTGTTAAAGCAAATAAAGCAAAATCATCATTTTCTCTGGGAGCATTTTAGAATATATTCCTCTAGCAACATCTTCCTCTTGTTTTGAGAAAACCATTCTTGTGTTAAAACGAGGAGAAAAGTCATTATCGTCCTTAGCTTTGCCAGATTGATACTTTTTTTACATACCGAGATAAAGTTATACGGTCTATTGTAAGGTGTTTACTTGTTTGTCGAAAAGTTATACGGTCTATTGTAAGGTGTTTACTTGTTTGTCGAACTGAGCGACCTTTCATCACCTCTTCAACTGCCCTTTCATTAGGCTACCATCTACTTTGCCGCAAATAGACTTTGACTTGTAGCTGCGAACCATTTTCTGTACATAAATAAATAAAATGAAAGTGTAACCAGCCGTTTAAGAGGATAAAAGAGTAAAAGCTATATTAATTCAAAAGCAATTAAATTAGTTTTCATTTAATTAGCAACAAAAGTGCATTCATTTATGGTTTTTAAACACCTAAGATGCGTGTCTCCCAAGTTTATTTATTCTTGATAAATTAATATAAAAGTCCCTTGTATCAAAACAAGCAAAGGTAATGACGAAAAAATGGTTTATTATTTTTTATTCTATCTGAAACACTAGCCTACTCTTACACATTCAATAATGAAAAATTAATAACATTTTTAAACTTTGTGTAAACACCATATTTATTTGAGCATTTTTTCATTTTTGATTTAATTTACATCATTATTTAAATGATGATTGATTTTTAAATCATTTGATTTTTGGTTTGATATTTAAATTAAAAACTTAAATTTATCTAAATTAAACTGACTTAAAATTTAATGCTTTTATATATTTCAATGCATTATTCATTATTATTCAATGCATTATTATTATTATGCATTATTATTATTGTTTCTATTTGATATTTAAATCAAATAGGCTATATATATGTCTGTCTTGAAATGTAAAATTCATAAATCGAATAAATAAATAAATATTATTATCTTCCATACATTAAACAGAACATAACTTTACTAATGGGGCAGGTTGAAAATAGGTTTTAACTGCCCCGTTTCTTGTGGTTCAATATACTCCATTGGCCACCATTTTAAAATATTTATTTTGACAAGTTATGGTGCAACAGTTAAATTTAAAACTATGATACAAATCATCATCTGGGGCATTACAATCTGTTCAGTAAAAGAAACTAATTAAAAGCACTTTCATCAAAGTGAAAAAAACTGTTATCTTACCCTTAAAATTTTACTCTCATATGTGGATTTTAAACACAACCCTCTACAATGGCAGCAAGCAAGGAAAATAAACAATGCTTTGCATGAATCATATATTCAGTTCTAGTTGATAGTACTGTGGTAACATCTAGTGTGAGAAAATAAAAATAAAAGAATAAATGCCGATGGTTCAAGGTGCTCCTATGTTCAAGGTGCCCCACTCTCCCCTAGTCTGTTTATGGGGTGTTTTTATAAGCATTCTAGTTACAAGTCTGCAACTATAATTAACAAAAATTACTATGATGAACTTAAAATAGGTTTTGCATTAAATGTAATGAGTTAAAAAAAGTTACCCGTTCTCTGATTTATGTCTTACAATTTTAAAAATCGGCGACTCTTCAAAATTGATTTTGCACACACACATTCCAGATTTCTTTATTCTTGATCTTATATATGATTAATTTTAACAGTCCCATAATAAAAATATTTTTTTTGCTTTATTCTATATATTGAATTAATACAGAAATACAATATTATACTTAATATTAAAGTTCATATAATAATATGTATTCTATTTAAAATTTTAAAAATTATTTATTTGAATGTGAACTGTCAGAACAATAGTGTACATTGTGTCCCATAAAAGTGGAACAAACATTTACACTATAGGATCAAAAGTACCTAGACACTTTCGGATTTACACTTATTTATTTTTAATTTCTCCAGGAAGGCTAGAGGAACGGCACTTGTACGTCGACCATGTAAAGAATAGGCTTAAACTAACAAATTGCAATGAAGATCGATCACGAAGAATATTAAGAGACCGAAAAGAAGTTTGTGGAGACGAAAGGGGGTGTCGTCTCACCCCGTTTCACAGAAAGTTAATAAGGATTTGCAAATTTCATCATTGGTTATGCTTAATGCGCACATTTCTGACATGCATTTTCGTAAAAATAGCACATTTATTCTGAAACATATAAAGGTTTTCTGATGTGAAGTAAATACGTTGAATGTTAGAGAATCAGTATTTGTGGTAATTAAATATGAGTATTTGTGGTAATTAAATATTAGTATTTGTGTTAATTAAATATGAGAATTTTCTTTAATAAAATCTCAGCATTTGTGGTAATATGAGTATTTGTGGTAATTAAATATGAGTATCTGTAGTAAATATTTTTTTACTGCGAATGTGAGAGACTTAGCAAATTTTTCATTCAAACTTTAATGTCAGATGTATAAGGCAACTTATATAGAAATTTCAGTTAAATACAGTTTAAATTGAGGAAGATATCCGCAAAGATATCCGTATTAAGATTTAGAAGGATATCGAGAATTGCAATGAGTAGAATTTCTGCTTCTCTCTGATAGAAAGAAAATGATGAGTGTTTTCCCACAAATTAATACTTTTTAAACTTGAATCTTCGGATATTAATCTTCGAAAAGTAATTTAAATTAAGTATTTTATTTACAAGTATAGTTGGGTTTTCAGCATATTTAGTCTTTATAAAACTCTCTAAAATTATTCAAGTTTAAAAAATATAAGTTTATGAAAAAACCTTCATCGTTTTATTTTTTGTTCTGTGTTTGAACTTAGCCGAAACTGGATTTTTGGATATTCCTTTTTGGCGCTAGGCCAACTAATGCTCTCTTTTTTCTTTTATTCCTTTTCCCCTTCAATCTCACCCAAGGTTTGCCTTTATCTGATAATTTGTGTTCCTTCGATTTCTATGTCTTTGGCTGTTTTCGCGTTTCGAATTTATTTACATGATGCTTAACGAGAACTTGTCTGATTATTACGCATTTATTTTCTTTGCTTAGAAGTCACTCACCGAAAATGATGCGACGGTATTCTTCTAAAATACAATTCAGAAAATTACGACGAAAATTTAGCTATTCAAAGTCAAGTTAATAATAATTTTGAAATGATTAGATACAATAATTTTTTTAAAAGTAACATCAGCTGATAAAAATATTTATGCGAAAAATATTCTTCTTATTTTCAACATTTTTAAAACTTTTCATCAGCGCCGGCCTTAGTTCATGGAGACAATTTTGGATAACTCCGATATTTAGATTAGATATTAGATATTAGATATTAGATCCGATATTAGATGTTAGAATTTTAATAATATTAAAATTATAATTTTAATAAATTTTCTAACTGAATTGAAAAATGAAAAATGTGTGATTTTTTTTTTGTTGAATGCGTTGTAAGCAGTTAAGTTTTCGAGAAAATTAAGGGCCTTATGAAATTATTTTTTCGTGAGTACTTAGGAACGCAAACTTCGGGCTATTTAAACAATGAAAACTATTCAGAAACAAGAAAATAATTTCAATTTCTAGATTTGACTTCGACTAAACAAACAAAAAAAACGAATTACAGACGATATTTTAACATTATGTTAATAGGAAAACCAGGGGACGCCTGGAGAAAAATACTTCTAATAACCCACGAATTCGAATTAAAAGTGATCGAGTTAACCAAGTTCCACTACATTAATAAAGCATCTTACTCATACTCATTCTAGCATTAGAAATGCATTTTTAATAGAGAAAAATGAATAAAAAAGGAATATATAATTTCGAAATATTAGATTACGACAGTTCATAAAATTTCTGAAACAACTTATGATTTGAAAAGTGTAATTGTTAACATGTTAAACTATACATACTTTAAGAAGATAATACTACATAATCTCAAGAATGAATATGCTTCAAAGCTCAATGTGTATGCGGAATTCACTAAACTTGACTTTCTTTCTTTCGTTAATAGCAGAACATTTATATACTAAAGTTGTTAAGAAAGAAATCAACGCATTCAGATAAGTACAAACAAGAAAAAACTAAAATGTTCAGATTTTAGGTGTTATTCAATCGGTTGCAAAGAATGTTAGTAACCGCATAATTAAAATATATGTTCTTTCTAATAACTTTTAAGAAACTCCTCCAAACTTATTTAATGCGGAGTTAATATTCCATTGCTGCATAACAAATTGTATCCTTATGTTTTTAACATCGAATTAATAAAATTTTGATGAATTTCTTTTGTAATATATATTAAAATTAAAGTTAATATACGAAATTAAATTGATTAAAAATTGTAGGCATTTTTTGAGTTTTTTTAAATATGTATTTTGATGAATTTAATACCGAGAGTACTTAAATAATTATAAATTCCTTTTTTACTATGGGAAACAATTTTAGAGTAATTCATAAACCTTTTTATAGCTTTAAAAACACAAAAAGAGGACGCAAAAATAACCCAACAATATATATCGAAATTTAAATGTCATTTTATTTATTTGCTAGTGCTACTTAATTATCCTTATAAATTATTATAAATTTTGTTTAATTCTGAAGATTTTTTTAACAAAAGTGATTTTGATTACTTCCCTTTAAATAATCTAAACTAATAATAATAATATGAGTTAACTAAGAATAAATGTATTTTTAATTAAAAATATATCTACATTTCTGTGTGTCTACATTTTATGAGAGTCTCAGAAGTTGGTTGTCTGCAAAACCTGCCAATACCTTAGGAGAGACAAAAGCTGTCTCTGTTTATAGTAAACTTGACGCATGCCCCTGTTAACAGGTATGAAACGTAAATACTCAGTCCCTTCTATAAAATGATGTCGTTCCCTTGATTTAGGGCTCGCGGGTGAAAGTTAAAGACACGCCTTTTTTCTCGCCATATAAAAGCGACAGCCGGCTCCAAGAACAAATTGTACACCATTGGTTTACACACGAATTTAAAAACATGAAAAGGATTGATTTTAAAAACATGAAAAATTCCTGTGGATAACGTTTTGAAATCAAACAATCACTGGATTTTAATTTAAATAAGTTTGAGTGCATTCTTTCTTTGAGTCTTGCGCGGGGCCCTATTTCGAGCAATTGGCCCAATCGGCAAAAGGCCGGCCCTGATTTCCATCTATTTCAGATTTGTTCCGCCATGAGTTGAATTATATTTTAACATTTATTTTCTCTGAAAATAGAACACACACATCCTCATTGTATTGATCGAAATTACGGTAGGCGGCTAGAAGTCAGGTTTTCGTAACAATTCGTGATGTGACCAGGGAGCATTAAGAAAAATGCCTGTCAGGTGATTGGTCACCGCAATTTTAATTAGGAATAGGCCCGCAACTTTTGGGGCCTCGATTTTTTTTTTCTTTGTGGTATTTTCAGAGGTTTCGTTTGATTTACAAAGGCCATGCACTCGAACTAGTTCAATTTCAAATCAAGTATCGCTTAAAATTTAGAATATTATTCTTATGTGGCGTTTTTTTCCTTCAATTGTTTTACAGATCAGTGTGGACGAGTTTTATTTTATTACAGTTGGCTGACTGATTCACAACTCAACAGGATAGGCAAACTTGGATTGTGTTAATATCGTTTTGTAATTCTCTTACCCTTTTGTTAAAAAATGCTTTTAATTTTAACTTTTTATACGCGAAATATAGAAACCATCTCTCATAAAGGTTAGCGACAATTTAATGTTTTGTTAATTCGTTTTGCTTGATTGTTGCTTGATTTTTTATATGGAAAGTAAATTAAAATGAATAAAAAAATAGCTATACGAAAAAATGCGTTTTGGAAGTTGGAGAGAGAAAGGTGATGCAAAATTGTTGAATACTGTCTCACGCTTCATTGTAATCGGGTTTCAAATTCAAAGCTCTTGTGCGCCAGCGATCTTATGTTAATTGGATGGCTCTCGATGTGTTTTGCAATTGGTATCTTTCTTTTATATGTATTGTTAACCACTTTAAGATTTTATATATTTTGTGTGTATAACCTTTACTTTCCGGTCTTGTCTTTGCTGCGTAGAGAGATGCCTGTACCTATCTGAAGATGAGATAAATAATTGACTTTCCCCATAATAAATTTTTTATACATTCTTGCTCTACCCTGCTCAACGCTATAGTTTCCACTTTTCATAATTTCATGTTCGACTTCTTCGGCATGAAATATATTAAGAGGTGTTCCTGAAACCTGAATTGCCTAAGGGCCCAAACAAGGCCTAATTCGGCTTTAAGCTCACATAACATACAAACAACACCGCTCCAATTTTATTCTCGAATCAATTGGCATGAGGGCTAAGAAACTAAACTTTGAGCACCGCGCAAGGCAATTTGGTGTTGTATGACGCGGTCATTTATGTTTTCGTGCGACTGTGATGCCATGCGGCTTGTCTTCACTAGGAAGGAGTGGCGGCTGGTCCATTAGAGCTGCAGTAACCCCTGAAATTATTTTAAAAAAATGTATTTTCTTTTTTATTCTAATTGGCTTACTTTTCCACTTTGAGAGTTCAATGATCAACGAAAATGGCAAAAAGTAATAAAGAACGTAAAAGGAAGACGGGAAATCAATCAGCCAAGAGAGAGACAGACCACAGCTGCAGAGATACTTGTCCCTAATCAAAGACCAAAATTCTCTATCTGAGCATCTTGGAGCTCTCAGTCGGAAGAAGAAAGCACAAGTTGAACTGCGATTGACTGGCTGGAGACTGTGGGGGAATACATTCACTCTTGTCTTGCCCAGTATCTGAGTTAATTTTACATTTAAATTTAAAATTGCAAAACAAAACAAAACAAGCAGACAAAAATAAAAATAGTTATAAACTGGTTCGCAATTGGTTAGCAGTGGTGGGATGAGAGTGAAAAAAAAAATGAAAATATGGGAGCAGAGAAGGATATTCCTTGGTCTTTTGACCTTTGAATCGGGGAAGAATCTTTCTATTTTTTTAATTGCATCATTATCTTTGGAGTCTAATCCATTGTAAAATTTTATTTCTGTTTGTTTAATGAATTCTATTCAGGAGATTAAATTAATATCGGCTCTTACATCGGCGTTGCGCATATACCACCTTGCTTTACAGATCTGTCTAATGATACTATTTTCAAGTATTTGTAAAGGTGGTTGTCTTTAAAAATTATTTACACCACTAAGAAGAGTGAAGAAAAGGAAAAAAAAAGATTTTTATTTTGTTTTTAATGTCAAAATATACTAGTAATTTTTACCCGAGTGCGTTTGGGAAACTTTTATACAGTTTTTATTTATCGATTATTATTATGAGTTTGATGAAGCTTAGCTACATTTAATTTTTTATGCAATAAAATCTAATACCTAAATGCCTTTAATTAAACTTATATTTTGTTTCCAGATATGCTTTTTTTAACGTAAATATTCTTTGCAATAGAAACAGTGTAATAATAGCGGAATAATAATTTCAGATACCTCTTCCAAATGGACAAAAAAAAAGGTACCATTTTTCTCCCATTATTTGCCACGAAAGAAACAACAGAAAACGTCCAATTAGGTTGAGGTTATTCTATGTAATCAGTGGCGTTGGGAGGTTAAGTGGCACCCAGGTCATAGTATGAAGTTTTCGCCCTCCCCCCGCCAACATCATCAGAGATTTAGGGAACGTACACACGGCTCCATTTCTGCTGATTCGGCAGACATCTGAAAACAAGTCGGTCGTGTTCACACGGAGAGTCTCTCTAATCTGCGCTGCCAGGTGGCGCTGCATATTCCACTTTCGCGACCAAATTCGGTAGTAAACCGATCCTTGAGTGAGATACGTGATTCAAAAATGTATGCTTTATAATAATGCTTATTAATAGTTTCGTTTCGGTTAGTCAGCCAACTTTTATTTAGTTATGCAACTCATTAAGTTTTGAGTGAGATATTCATTAAATTTTGAAATGAATAGGTTTTAACTGCCATTTTATGGTAGGTTTTGGGGGGAGGTTTGACTTTCATTACAACAACGAAAATTATTATTATGAAACTGTCTGACTTGCATCAAATAGCTGAAATACATAAATTTTTGATATTGTATTTTTTTATAACACTTAATTCTAACTGTCCTTTTTCTAAACTGCTCACATATAAAAATCTAAAAGCCTAAATTTTACTAGCTATTCAAATCAAACTATACTACCAATAGTTACAAATCTTCTTCAATTTGTGATGATTTTAAATTCTATACAAAATTTAAAAGCGATTTCAAGAAAATACCTTAGCATTATGCACTCACCGTTTTCTACTAAACTTCCACTGCTATACATGATGAACATTTTAATAGAAAAATACGAACACACATTTCAGTCCATGCAATAGAAAATAAAATCATAATCTATTTCTATTAATTAAAAAAAATTATTTTAACCCGTGGATCATTAGGTGTCTTTTGCGCGCTTTCAAGAATTGCAGAACCAACATTCGCAATTGTTTGTTCAGGCACCAGTTCCACCTTGTAGCAGACCAAGCTGTAAAGTGTTAAGTTTCGTTAAACTTCTGAAGTCTTCCATTCATTGCTTTAGTTCCTACACAATATAGAAACTCGATATGCATGTTGACACAAGGAAGTACTCTGAATGTTATTCTGAGTTTCTCACTTTCTCTATTGTCCAAATTAGTCGCACCAGTACAGTCATTCGAAAATGGGAAAACGAAATATTCTTAAAAGCAAGGCAAAAAAAAGTTGTTCAATTCGATAAATTGATACCTGTACTTATTTTTCACTAAATTATTATCAGAAAAGAGTTTCTTTCATAAAATCGAATATTACTAGATTGGCATATGTACAATAAACATATTAATAAATTAAAAATGAGAGAAAAACATCTTAGAATGTCTCCATTAACCGCTATATTATAAAGAAATTCTGCTCTTGACAATCTTAAATGAAATTGGCGGACGAAGCAAACTGATTTCTAAAATTTAAGAAAAAACAGTAAAACTGTGATTATACAGCAAAAAATAAGTAAATTTAAAAATAAATTGCTCAGAATATGTAAAAATTTTAGGCTGCATCAGAATACGGTATGCAAATTTCTGGAGCTGCTGTCATTTAACTTTATAAGACAAGTGGCCGAAAAGAGGTTTTAAAAGCGTCTGCAATTTCTACAAGTAGAAACCTCATAATGAAATTATTGATAGTCATTTTTCAGAAATGAATATTTAGCCACTTTTTTATACATTACCCGCGAATATTTAGATGAAGAAATAATATGGCGTGACATTGTTCGAAAAGAAACGAGACACAATCAAATCCTTAGTAGCGAGCTGATTGAATGTTGGCAGCTCCTGCTATTTATAGATTGCAGACTGCATTTCCAAGAGGAGTATAAAAATCTATAAGGTACAGAAAAGAAAGTTCCCAAGATAAAACTCCGTAAATGACAACTATTTGCAAATAACAGCAAGGAGGCACCGCATCGCTATTGTTTGTTGGAGAATTTGCTTTGTGTATTTTCCTAATACAAAATAAGTTTGTTGTTTTACTTTTGTACCTAATTTGTCAATCATTTTTTTGATCAATTTTTTGTCCAATTGCGTTAATTCGAAAGAAAGAAAATTTTAATAATTACAACCTTCTGAAATTTTGGAAACCAGTGTATATCATATCCTGTGTTAACAAAAATGTTTTATTTATTTTCCAGTTGATTATAATAAATGTAAAGAGATTTCTAATTAATGAGTAACTCTAATCAGAGACAAACAGTTAAAACATTCTTCATTCCATAATATAAATTAAACTTATTTCAGGATCATTAATACATGTTTAACATTTCCAATAGCATAAAAGAATTTTCAGAAACACCCTGCTCCATGTTATTCAATTGACATATATTTATAGCATTGAACAGTTTGTTCCCTATGATGTAAGGTTGGTATTTCTTTCAGTACCAAAAATACCAGCAAACTAATTTTTTTTTGCTGTTAAACATTATATAACCTCTTTTCCCCTCTCTTAAAAGAAAAACTAATGTTTCGTGTGGACAGTAAATTTTCCTTGAGGCATTCGAACAGGAAAAGAAAGGAATAGGAACAGAGTGGTTCTCGATATTATACTCCAAATAACTTGATGAGCAGAAATTCAAACGTAGCTCACGCCCTTTTTGAAATACTAACCATTCTCAGATAAGTAACTTCTCCGTGCTTTTGCGCATGTGCCAGGGAGAGTTGATTTCACTAAAATAGGGGTGTAGTGAAAATGGAAGAGTTGACGTTTATATTTTACTTAGCTGTATATAGAAATGCTTTCATTTCATGTATGGATTTACTGTAAAGACTAACTAAAAACAATGCGCCAAATCTCATGGAGATCATGGCCTAACAAAAGAAACTCTAATGAAACTCCCCCGGCACTCATCTTACTCATTGCCTGTCATTCCTTTCCTAAGTAAAATCATCCAAAATTTCCATTCTCGGGTTTTTGAAACGATCAGTACCACAGAAGTTGCATAGCAAATACAGAAGTCACACAATTTATGTATCAAAACGAAATATAATTTTAAATATTGATTTTCTACAAACTTTTTGTTCGGTTAAATTAGTAGTTAATTTGAGAAAATATCAATACAAGAAATCACAAAATTTAAAATAATGAATAATAAATAATAGTAAAAAGAAAAATAATAACTAAAATAAAAGAAAATAGTTTTTGCATACTTATAAATTTGTGTTTTAAAAATTGATTCTATTAAATTTATTTTCGGTTTAGCGTTCATGATTGATTCATTGTCTTGTTCAATTTCCACATTCAATCCAAACTAAAAGCGTCGTAGTTTAAAGAACTGCGTCATTAAGGCGAGAAGTTATTGGAGAAATATTGCACTTATGGGTGGTCGCATTCCAATACTTTGCCCTGCCTCAATAGTTATGATTTAACGTTACAAAAAATATGTATAGATAAATATTTTTCACTTTTTAAGAGGAATCAAAAATTTCCACAATTTTACTAGAGAGGCAGATTCGTACCTCGTGCGAGAAAATATATATAACATAAATATTTTTCACTTTTTAAGAGGAATCAAAAATTTTCCACAGTTTTACCAGAAAGGCAGATTCGTATCTCGTGCGAGAAAAAGAAAACATATTGAGAGTAATATTGGAACAGTAAAGAAAATAAACAACAAATATGTGTACGTAATAGCAAGTCCAACAAAGCGAAGAATATCTGTCAATGAGCTGTATATTATTCATTTCAGCAGTCAGGATGTGGAAAGGGATTGAGTAAAATTGATATACTAAATTTCTTTTTATTTTTAGTGGTGCTAAAAATTTATGTCCAAATCTTCGAACTAACAAAGTGTAGTTTCAGTGAAACATTAGAAAAGAACTGTATGTCACATAAATATGTAGGTAATAGAATTTTTCAACCATACTAAACGGTAATCGTAAACGAAAACATAACGTTTTATGAAATTAAATAAGAAAATTATGTTTAACAAAAGCCTAGATATTTCTTGTGTTCCTTCAACTATTGTAATGACAGAAGTGACAATCCGTTGTTTTGACACCGATTTCCGCCCTCTAGTAGACCGAAATGTAAGGGAAAACTTCTGAATTACGCTTTTCAAAGCATTACTTGATAGAAGACATTTATTTGGGCTGGTATACAAGATGGCATATAAATCATTTTGGTCGGAGAATTATTTTCGGAAGTTATTGGCGAAAGACTAAGCAAAAACGCCAAAATTTGGCTGAATTTTTATTATTTAATTAAATATCTTAAGGATTAATTAATATTGAATGTATAAAGTAGGACAGTTGACCTAGAAAAAATGGATCTCAGAATGGCATATAAAAATTTAATGTCTCTGTTCCCCGGTTCTGAGGAGTCCTTGAGACAGACAGAACATTCATTTTCTGCTTTGTATTTATAAATGAAGAAAGGACATTTCTATAAATCACAACTATTAATATCCCATTACAACGTTAAATTAATCGAATTAGAATTTATCATTTCACTTCATATTTCAACTTTTCTATTTTAACAAGAAATATTGTGAATTCTCGCTTATTTGAGGTTTTTATTACCAAAATGTTGCTAAAAAATTTCAATCACAAAAGAAAGAAAAGAGATCGTTAACACGAAAGATAATAACAAATATCTGATTTTTCGGTAAAAAGTAAAACAGATAACTGGTATAAACAAAAATCTATTCTTTTTTATGTCATAATTGTTCTATAATGTACTGTAAATAAAAATAGTTCAAAAGCATTTCCGTGTTGGTTTGTGTCCTTTTTTCTGGTCATTTTGTGCATTATCGTGGAATTGCATGTCGCCGTGCCACAAATTCCCGAGGATAATTGGTATTTTACAAGATAACTTTAAAATTTCTTGCTGTTCAAATGTATTCCACTGTAGCCATCGGCCCAATAGATAATTACTAAATCTTTGCATATAGGCATATACTTTAAGTTGAAAAAATGTTTTGAATGACTTAAAGAAATATATTTTATGTTGTTTCAATCAATAAATGTACTTCTGAAAAAGTTATGAATCAGCAAACACCTCTGCTAATAAAGTATTTGGAGTAAGGATATTTTATCTCATATTTCTTTATAAAATAAATGGTCTTTTGCTCAAATACAAAACATCCCCTACGATTGACTTAAGTATACTCATAAAGACTGTTATTGGGAGGTTTCTTTAGACATTATGCGAACGCACAGGTGTAATGAATTCCATGTCATCGCAGCGTAGATTTGTAGCAAGAAAAACCAGTATTTTTGCATTCGAAAATTTTCAGCTCCTCAAGCTCCCTATTTCATTTTTATATTTAGAATATTCTTTGTTCTCATTCAGTGTTATTTGGTCTTCCGAATCTCACTTATTTTCTAGGAATTTAAATGTAACCAGAAAAAAATTCAAATTAATTAAATTATGGCCGTGGATGAATGAAGAAGTTTCCCGACTCCAATTAATATTATATCCTCCGACCATAAACATATTATAAAACGCTAAACTCTAACGCTTTCGAAAATAAAAGATAACGCAATAATAGAAAGTATAAGAAAGGTTAAAGGCAATTTATTTCACAAAACACAACAATTTATATCAATGGCAAAAGACTGTTGCCATGTCTTAAAACAGAACTAAAACAAAACAGAACAACTAAAAATGCAAATTACAAAAGGCTCTAGCACAGAATAACAATAGAAATTCAAAGATCTTAATAGGGTTCGAAGTAGTAGATCGGGCTCTAACATGATACAATTCTCACTGCGCCACAAAATAAAATAATGATCATAAAATGAAGTACACATTACGTCCACTCTTAACGTGGCCCAATAGCTACTTTCTAAACTCTTAGAGAGAGAGACATATATTTCCAGTTAAAAAAAGTTTTAAATTACGTAAAGAATTATATCTTATGATGTTTGAGTCAATAAAGAAGTCTAATTTTTTCTACAGTCCATCAGAACTATTATTCATATTTAGTAAAATATTTTTGGCACATTTATATTAAATAAAAAAAATCCACTCTCCCTCTTCTGCGACTAAAACTGACCGAGTTACGAAACTTGGAATTGCATTTGTTTTATCCCTCAACGGCCACTACCACTTCCTAGAGACGTCTGTTGGACTGTTTCCACCATACACCCATCCGACGGTTTTTGTAACAATATTGTGGCATATAGACAGAAACTGCCTCTTCTCTGCAAATAAATTATTTTTGAAACTACCCGATAAAATTTAAATTTTCAAAAAAAAATTATTTTTGAAAATAAATAAAATTTTTTCTTCTAATGACAAATGTAGAGTTATTAAACTGAAATAACATTACCAAAAAAGAATAAAACAGTTAAGGTGCAATATCGTTTGCATTTAAATGTGGAATGATGATTAGGGGAAAAAAAACCTATAAATTCACGTGCTTATAATTTCATTGCAATGACATGTTACAACATATTATCATTACCTATACTGTTCGACAAATTCTCCCTCACCTTGTTCTAAAAATTGCAGCAGACAATTTATGTGCGTGCATAGATGAAACATACTGTTTAAATTCTGTTTTTTAAAACAGTTAAGTTTCTAATTTCATAAATAATGCTCATTAAATAATCCAACTGCCAAAAATCGCAAGGCGGTTAGATCGGGATGGCCAAGACACTCTTACAAGCCCACGAGCCATCTGTTCAGACGATGAGGATTAACGCGAACGAAACTCGTGGAAAGACAAGCCGAAGACGTCTGACACCTTGGGGGAACCACTTTTGGGGCCGAAGTATAGTTTCGCAAAAAATCACCAGCACCAAATATGCCAGTTTCTTAAATAACTTTATTTCCATCACATGACAGGACTGCAAAGATGGAAACACAGAAAATATATAAAAGTATTATTTAAAAGAAAAAACTGGTACATAAAATATTATTTATTAATGTAATTATAAAACACATTTTATAATTATGAATTTGAACGCTCTGTTACGAAGTCAGTATATATCATATGAGATGTAATTATTTTACAAGTAATATTTTAGCATCATTGCATGTTAAAAATGTTTTTGAAAATTCTTCACCTGCAAGATTGACTGTTAAACATAAAATTACTTTGTGTCATTATCCGTTAAATTCTTAGTTCTTTTCAAAATGTGCCGTAGAAACGTTTGTTGAAAAGTTTAAAGGAAGTTTCGTTTACTAAATGTATTCTCTTGATTTAGAAAATAACTTAATATGTTTTATAAGATGTATATGACTAATTTGGTTATTTACAAGTTAACATACTTATCAACATTGCCATCCTTTCAGTAATGTATACGTACGCAGCGCCATCCAGTGATTATCGATGAAACTGAAACAATATTCAATAGGCACTTAGTAATCTAGGAAAATAGTTCTCGTTTTGTTTTAAAACGGGAGATCAATATCCGGCAAGAAATGCTGGAATATAAGAGGGGTCGGATGACAGAGAAGCTAGTGTATCACAACATTCAGAAAATTCCCACCGTGACGTCTACTTTCATTTATTGTATTTCCTATAATAATTGCCAATATTTATATTTCCTTGCATGTTCAGTAGGCGGTTTATGGGGCAGACTTATAAGTATTGTAGTTAGAAGTCTGCAACTGTAATTAATAAAAATTACTGTGATCAACTTAAAATAGGTTTTGAGTTAAATGTAATGAGTTAAAAAAAGTTACCAGTTCTCTGATTTATGTCTTACAATTTTGCAAATCGGCGACTCTTCAAAATAGGATTTTGCAATCCAGATTTCATTATTCCTGATCTTACATATGATTAATTTTAACAGTTTCCTAATAAAAAAATATTTTTGTTTTATTCTATATATTGATTTAATGCAGAAAAACAATATTATACTTAATATTAAAGTCAATATTATAGTATGTTTCTATTTAAAATTTGAAAAATTATTTAATTGAATGTGAACTGTCAGAACAATAGTGTCCCCAAAAAGTGGAACAAACATTTACGCTATAGGATCAAAAGTACCTAGAGATTTTCGGAATTACACTTTTTTTTTTTAAATTTCTCCAGAAGGCTAGAGCAACGGCACTTGTATGTCGACCATGTAAAGAATAGGCTTGAACTAACAATTTGCAATGAAGATTCGGTCACGCGGAATATTAAGAGACCAAAAAGAAGTTTGTGAAGACGAAAGGGGATTTTGGCTTACCCAGTTTCACAGAAAGTTAGTAAGGATTTGAAATTTCATCAATGGTTATGTTTAATGCGCACATTGTTTACATGCATTTTCGTAAAAATAGCACATATATTCTGAAACATATAAAGGTTTTCTTAAAAAATCCCAAATTTTCACTCACGATTTTCTTTTTTTTTTTTTTCATATAACATGGAAAGTTTTCCACCAAATTTTACGAAAGTTAAAGAATACTTGACAATATGTTAGAGAAGCATTGTAGAAAAATTTGAAGTAAATACGTTGAATATTAGAGAATGATTATCTGTAGTAATTAAATATGAGTATTTGTGGTAATTAAATATGAGTATTAGTGGTAATTAAATATGAGTATTTGTGGTAATTAAATATGAGTACTTGTGGTAATTAAATATGAGTATTTGTGGTAATTAAATATGAGTATTTGCGGTAATTAAATATGAGTATTTGTGGTAATTAAATATGAGTATTTGTGGTAATTAAATATGAGTATTTGTAGTAAATAATTTTTTACTCCGAATGTCAGAGACGTAGCAAATTTTTCTTTCCTAACTTTAAAATCAGATATATAAGGCAACTTATATAGAAATTTCAGTTAAAAACAGTTTAAATTCAGGAAGATATCCGCATTTTGGTATTAAGATTTAGAAGGATATCGGAAATATATGCTTCTCTCTGAAAGAAACAAAATGAAAAGTGCTTTCCACAAATTAATATTTTTTAAAACTTGAATCTTCGGATATTAATCTTTGAAAGGTAATTTAAATTAAGATTTTTATTTATAAGTATACTTGGGTTTTCAGCATATTTAGTCTTTATTAAAGTCTATAAAATTATTCAAAAATTCAAGTTTATAAAATATAAGTTTATTAAAAAATCTTCATCGTTTTATTTTTTGTTCTGTTTTTGAACTTAGCCGAAACTGGATTTTTGGATATCCCTGTTTGGCGTTCGGCTAATTAATGTTCTATTCTTTTCTTTCTTTTCCCCCTTCAGTCTCATCCAAGGTTCGGCTTCTTCTAAGGATTTGCTTTCCTTCGATTTCTACTTCTTTGGCTGTTTTTGAGTTTCGAATTTATTTTCATGGTGCTTAAACCAGACCTTTTCTGATTATTACGCATTCCTTTTCATTGGTTAGAAGTCACTCACCGAAAATGATACGACGGTATTTCTAAAATACAATTCAGATAATTTCGACGAAACATTTCGCTATTTAAAGTCAAGTTAATAATAATTTTGAAATGATTATATAGAATAATTTTTTTTAAAAAAAAGTAACATTAATTGATAAAAATATTTATGCGGAAAAAGTATTTTTCTTAGTTTCTATAATGTTTTATTTTCATCAGGGCCGGCCTTAGTTGATGGAAACAATTTTTCACCAAATGGAAACAATTTTGGATAATTCCGATATATTCAAGTTTTAATAAATAATACTTAATGTATAAATAAACATTAAAACCTTTTCATAAATTAATTAATAATATTTATTGTTAGAATCCTGAGAATATTAAAATGATAATTTTAATAAATTTTCTAACTTAAAACTTTAATTTTTAAGGAAATTAAAAATGTGTGATATTTTTTTTTGAATGCATTGTAAGCGGTTAAGTTTTCGAGAAAATTAAGAGCCTTACGAAATTATTGACTCGTGATTACTGAGGAACGCAAAGTTCGGACTATTTAAGCAAAGAAAACAATTCAGAAACATAGAAAAAAATTACAATTTTTAGTCTTGACTTCGAACTAAACAAAACAACAACAAAAAAAAAGAATTGCAGACGATACTTTAACATAATTTTAATAGGAAAACCAGGGGACGACTGGAGAAAAATACTTCTAATTACCAACGAATTGGAATTAAAAAATGATCGTGTTAGCCAAGTTCCATTACATTAATAAAGCACTAATCATACTCATTCTAGCATTAGGAATGCATTTTTAATAGAGAAAAAAGAATAAAAAAGGAATATATAATTTCGAAATATTAGATTGTGACAGTTCATAAAATTTCTGAAACAACTTATGATTTGAAAAGGGTAATTATTAACATGTAAAACTATACATACTTTAAGAAGATAATACTACATAATCTCAAAAATAAAGATGCTTCAAAGCTAAATGTGTATGCGCAATTCACTAAACTTGACTTTCTTTCTGAAAAAAAAGGAATAGCAGAACATTTATACACTAAAGTTGGGGAAGATAGAAATCAACTCATTCAGATAAGGACAACAGAGAAAAATCTAAAATGTTCAGATTTTAGGTGTTATTCAATCTGTTGCAATGAATGTTAGTAACCACATAATTAAAATATATGTTCTTTTATAATAACTTTAAAGAAACTCCTACAAACTGATTTAATACGGAGTTAATATTCCACTGTTGCATAAGAAAATGTATCCTTATGGTTTTTACATCGAATTAATAAAATTTTGATGACATTTTTTTTTCGAAATATATATTACGATTAACGTTAATATACGAAATTAAATTCAATAAAAATTGTAGGTATTTTTTGAGTTTTTTTAGATACGTATTTCGATGAATTTAATACTGAGAGTACTTAAATAATTATAAATTCCTTTTTTACTATGGAAAACAAGAGTAATTCATAAACATTTTTATCGCTTTAAAATATAAAATAACCCAACAGTATATATCAAAATTAAAATGTCATTTTATTTTTTTGCTAGTGCTACTTAATTATTCTTTTAAATTATTATGAATTCTGGGGGGGGAGACAAAAGCTGCCTCTGTTGATAGTAAACTTGCTGCATGACCCTGTTTACTATAAACTCACTGCATGCAACATTAGATAGGAAATGTAAATACTCTGACATTTCTACAAAATTATGTCGTTCCCTTGATTTAGGGCTCGCGAGTGCTCGCTATATGAAAGCGGCATGCATTATTTGTAACGTAATACTTTGTATCCTGCTGCCGCAAGTCTTATCTTTATTTCTTATTACAGTATTGAAGTTTGGCCTGGACTATAGACTTGCGAAACAGTCAGCCGGATCCAAGAAAAAATTGTGCAACATTGGTTTGCAAACGAATCTAAAAACATGAAAAAAATTCCCGTGGATAATGTTTTGAAATCAAACAGACACTGGATTTTAATTTGAATAAGTTTGAGTACATTCTTTGCTGCACTCTTGCGCGGGGCCCTGTTTGGAGCAATTGGTCGAATCAGCTAAAGGCCGGCCCTGATTTTCAACTATTACAAATTTGTTCCGCCATGAGTTGAATTATATTTTTACATTTATTTTCTCTGACTATAGAACACACACATCCTGATTGTATTGATCGACATTACGGCTGGCGGCTGGAAGTCAGGTTTTCGTAGCAATTCGTGATGTGACCAGGGAGCCTTAAGAAAGTGTCCTTTCAGGTGATTAGTCATTTTCAATTAGCAGTAGGGACCCGCAACTTTTGGGGGTCACGGGTATTTTTTTCTTTGTGGTATTTTCAAAAGTTTCGTTTGATTTACAAAGGCCATGTACTCGAATTAGTTCAATTTCAAATCAAGTATCATTTAAATTTTAGAACATTATTCTTTTGCGGCGTTTTTTCTTTAATTTATTTTTTTCAAATTGTTTTACAGATCAGTGTGGACGAGTTTTATTTTATTTCAGTTGGCTGACTGATTCAGAACTCAACAGGACTGGCAAACTTGGATTGTGTTAAAATCATTTTATAATTTTCTTACCATTTTGTTAAAAAAATACTTCTAATTTCTAAATTTTTATTATACTCGAAATATAGAAACTATTTCTCATGAAGCTTACCGACAATTTAATATTTTGTAATTTCATTTTGTCGTAATATTTCTTACTTGAATTTTTTAATATATAGAAAGTAAATTAAAATCAATAAAAAGTAACAAAGTAACTGGTTTTTGAAGTTGGAGAGAGAAAGGGGACCCCGACACTTGAATTGCCTAAGGGTCGCAACAGAAATAAGCAGTAATGAAAAATTTTACAGTTTGTCCATTTCTAAACATTGCTGTTCATCGCACAAAAAGTGCGCTGAATTTTTTTTATTGAATAAATAAACAAAAATACTCTGAGATATTATTTAAATCATGAAATATTTTTGTTAGCAAACAAATTTCCGATGCTGAATGATTTTACTTTCCATTCTTACATTCATTGTGAATATGTATTGAAATAGCAATAAAGTTTCTGGGTTAGTTGTTTAATTATTTCTCGCTCCAAATCAAAGTTCAAACTATAGGTAAGAAGACAGTGTGGATTAGGGAAATCATAACACAATGAACGTAAGGCTTCTAAAATAGTAAGAGATAATATATATATATATATATATATATTTCAAGTTTATGCTATTTAAGATATTGAATGTTGATGTTTTAAAATGTAGTGAAAATATGCTAACAAAAATTTTCACAACCAGTAATGCCGGCACACCAGCTGGTAGCCAAATGCGGCTGTCCTGAAATACTTTTCGCCACGAGGGAGAATGGAAAGAAGATAAAAAAGAGAAAGATTTTTATTTTGTTTTTAACGTCAAAATACTGTAGCTATTTTTATCAGAGTGTATTTGGGAAACATTTATACTGTTTTTATTTCTCGATTATTATTATGAGTTTGATGTAGAGTAGTTACATTTGATATTTTATGCAATAAAATCTAATACCGAAATGCATTTAATTAAATTTATATTTCGCCTCGAGGCACGTTTTTTCGTATGTATATATTCAATGCAATAAAAACACTGTAAAAATTGCGGAGTAATAATTTGAGCCACTTCTTCAAAACGGACAAAAAAAAATAATCAAAATGGACAAAACAGAAACAAAAACATGTAGAACAATTTCTTTTCGTAGCCTTCTCTTTGCTGACTGCAACAGAAGTAACATTTTTCTCCCTTTATTTGCCACGAAAGAAACAACAGAAAACTTCCAATGAGGTTGAGGTTATTCTATGTTATCCCCTTACATGCCCTTAAGACGCACGGAATTGTTGAGGGAAGAATCGTGACCATCGATTGTCACTGAATAATCCAGTCATTGCCTTATCCTTTTCTATAATTTTATTCTTTTGGAACTCTGGTAAATAAAAGCCTTCAAACGAATAAATCTAAAGAAAGGCGTCAGTTTCCCTCTTCAAAGATGACCCTCGTGTCACAAAAATAACATTATTATTTTGTCTCTCTTTCGACGGTTTTAGTTGTCCAGGTTTTTTTCTTTTACTTAAGAAGATGAGCGAAATCGCTTGTTTCGAGACTGGCCCATCAATTTAACCACAGTAACCCAACTGCTAAAAGAATGGTTATTTATAAAGCATATCCCTCAATCCTCTCCTATTGATAGCAATTTTTATGCAATGAGGAATATCCTCCTTTCTAGGAGGCTTTGAGTGTAATAAAGATCTGAATGCTAGCGGCGGTCCCGGCCTTGTGCCGCAGTTGCGTGTTTGTAAAATAAAACTGCTTGCTATTTTATTTATTCTCTGTAGAAGAGGCGTCTAGACCCTTAAGGCAAAAATATGGTTCTTCCGTTTTCAGAGTGTTCAACACACCGCTACTATAGTGATTGGCAAAGTAAATATAACGCCTTTCCATCATACATTTTTTAAGGGCACAGCAATACACATTAAATAAATCACATCTATTTATTTAATGTATGTATGTATCTATATATAGAGAGAGAGATGGAGAGACATAGATGTGACTTTTAAAAATGTGCAAGGAAAATATAGTCTTTTCTAAATAATACTTAAAATATGTTATGGTTTATTGCTATTCCTTCTGAATATGGTCCTTTTGTCTGTTGTGGCATAGGCCATGGCCTAGATTGGTCTCTTGAGAAATCTGGCTCGGAGCAGACAACTTACTAAAAGGTTAGATTTCGCGTTTTGGATCACCAGTAGTCTCATACTACTGATCAAGATATAAAATAAAAAGGACAACTGTTTCAAGAACTGTCAAAGTCAATAGGATGTAAACGAAATGGAACTAGGAGAACCATTCACAGGCAAATGGATGCATAGAACGCTGGCATCGCAAACTAAAAGTAAGCATAATGTATCATGAAAATGAAAATTGGACAGGAATTGGTCCATTAGTATTGCTCGGATTACAAATAGCTGGGTGTTCTGATTTTTATTGTAATCAAACAGAACTTCTCTGTGGTAAAATCATTCGTTTACCATGCTATTTCTATGCAGATACAAAATTTCAGCCCCTTTCAGGGTTTATCAAAAAGCTTAAAGCAACTACCGCGGAAATTAAAGCTATTCCCTTTTTCCATCAATGGAAGAAGAAGCCGTTTATTTTCAAATTTGTTCGTCGTCGAGACTGACAACGTTCGTCAGAGCTTGAATCCACCATATTAGGTGATGAAGCAATCAGGTCAATTTTCACACTTCTCATGACGAATAAAAGTGCTAATATTTGAATAGGCAGAATAAACCTATGTTTCTCCAACAATTCTTCAGAAACTGACATTGCATCAGATATTAGAGCAAGTCAAGTTGACAAACCTGTAGAAAGTGGTAGAAAAAAATCAGATTTGCACAGTTACCTATCGCTTCCTCAACCAGAACGACAAGAAGAGGACACGAAATTCGCTTGGCAGTACATTGAATGTGAATGTAAATATCTTTCTGTAAATAATTTATTCATATATATATTATTGCTGTCGTTTTAAATTTAGTATTTTTAATAATCCGCATCATCATATACTAAAATACCTAGCACACACTTCCTGTACCAACATGTAATTTTCCTTCGATTTATTTTTTAATATTTTGATGTCTGTATTTCAAAACAGTTAAATGGGAGTTTAAAAATGCTTGATATTGCAGAACTATTACGGAAGAGAAAGTTAGAAGTTTTCTGCAACATATGATGAAATGAATTCTACGTCATTATTGCCTGTTTCAAATCAACTATTTTTAATGTCTTAGTTTATAATTTGAATATCAGCCAATTTTTTTTTCTTTAATGACTTTCTCATCAAGGTTTAATGAACATGGTTAAAAGATTTGTGTCTTCAGGGAATATGAATGAAAAGGACACAATAGTCGCTCCAGCATCTTTTAATTTGTCTGAGACAGCAGAAGCGCCCTCTGGCGACTGGCCGAAGCGAGTCGTTAAATTCGTGTAAGGTCCAAGATACTAACCATTAAGTTGGGCTCGAGCTTTTTTTCCCTTTTATGTTCATTTTCTTTTGAAATTAAACTTGTCCATGTGTAATTTAGAGCCAATAACTTATTGTTACTCTAACTGTACTTATTACTGAAACTTTATCGGTTCTTAACAAATGGCCCCAAGTGATGCTGTAATTTCAAAAATTTTTATCGCTTGACTCTTGCTTGTTATTCTGTTTTCGGCACATAAAAAGCGATTCAGCGCATGCAAAAGTTAACGGAAACATGCTTGTCCGAAAGATACCTCATGTATGAGTCTGGAATTGTTTACTATTGTTTACAAATGAGAACAATCCTTGTTCAGAAACTGAAACCATGGCAAAAGTTTTGCTTTTACGCAACATACCTCCAACTGACAATTTTCTTAAGGATTCATATTAAAATTTATGCAAGAATCTCAATTGCTAATGTTGAGAAGAGGTATAACAACTAATTTAATTTATATTCATTGTGTTTATTCTTTTGCTACTGAATAAGTTTAATGTACGATCCCTTAAAAAAAGAAATACTTCATAATTATTATTAAGTCTTAGGTTTGCATTTCAATATTATGCACTATACAAGATTATTTAAAAAACGTGGCCAAACTTTAAGGTTATTCAGGCATGCGATAAGCATCCAGAATCGCATTAGAACATGGGTGCGCAAACGCCATCTCGAGACAGCAGATAGCATTTAAATAAAACAGAGCTGTATAAAATGACAATATCTTTCTGAATATAAGTGGAACTTTTATATAAGTCGCGCTATATATATGGCTCTGAAGTTGTGAAATTAAAATTATGCTGCCTGTCGCAATTAAATAAATTACACTACCTCAGTAAAAAATTATTTACTACAAATTCTAATATCTCTTTTACTATTGAACGTATTTACAAAAAGATTAGATATACAATACTTCTCTAATATATTGCCACACATCTGCAAGTGTCATACAATTCCAAGGAAAACTTTCTAAGTTATAAGCAAAAAACATTCTATAAGATTTTGGATTTTTTTAAAGGAACCTTTATAACTTCCTGAATATTCGTGTTATTTTTACGAAAATGCATGTAAAAATTGCGCACATACACAAAATAATTGATGAAAGTTGGAAAATAATATCAGCTTTCTGTGAAGCGGAGTGAACCAAAATCCCTCTTAGAGTTCATCAATTTCTGGTCGGTCCCCTGAATGCCCTCCTGACCAAATCTTTAATGTAATTTGTGAGTTAAAATCTATTCTTTGTATGTTCGAAGATCGACGGAAATTCATCCAGCCTTTCGGGAGATATTCGAAAAAATATGCATTATCAGCTGTCTGTGAAGCAGCTGGATGCACTCGTTTGTGCCTGACCAAACTTTATGGCTAGGTATACAGAAGCAAATTTCATATTTTTTCAAATATCACTCTATCTCGAAAGGTGGATGAATTTTCCTCAAACTACTACCATATAAGGAATAGGTTTTAACTCACAATTAACATCAAATATTCGGTCACGAGGGCATTCAGATGACCGACCAAAAATTGATGAACTTGAAGAGGGAATTTGGCTCACCCCGCTTGACAGAATTCTGATAATGATTTGAAACTTTTATTAATTCTTTTGCGTGATGTGAGCAATATTTACATGCATTTTCGTAAAAATAGTAGGAATATTTGGGAAGACATAAAGGTTTCTTTAAAAAATCCCAAATTTTGCACACATTTTTTGCTAATAACTTGCAGAGTTCTTCTCGGAATTATATGACTTAAAGAGTACATGGCAATATATTTAAAAGTTATTGCTTCTAAATTTCCTGTAAATACGTTGAATAGTGAAGGAGATATTAGCATTTGTAGAAAATAATTTTTTACTGCGCATGCGCTGAAGGTAGCGTAATGTTTCAGAGATTCAGGGCCATATATATATATAGCTCAACTTATATAAATATTCCAGTTCAATACCTTTAGTATTCAGAAATATATTGGCATTTTGTCCAGCGCTCTTTTATTTTAAATGCCATCTGCTGGCTCCATAATAACGTTTGCGCACCCATGTTCCTATGGGATTCTGAAAGCTTATGGTATGCCTGTCCTACCTTTAAAGTTTCGCCACGTTTTTCAAAATCACCCTGTATAGTAAAATAATTTTATTTCAAAAGTTAAATTTAACTGTCAGTCCTTATCTTGTTTGTTCAATGATTTATTCATAAATTCAGATTCTACAAGCAACCACTTTCATTATTAAAGAAATCAAGCTCTTTCGTTCCCAGAAAAAAAGTGGCAAGAATAGTGGCGATCACTTTTCTTCGGTTTATGGTTTGCTTCTGAATCAGCTGAAAATGTGGGTTTTTTTCCTCTTTTTTTCCCGTTTGCGGTTTAAACCTAAATAATTAAAAAAAATTCTGGAGACATACTTTTTTCTGTTTGATGAATTAAAGAAAATAAGAATCGGAAAGAAGGTAACAAAATAAACCAAACAACAGCAAATAACCTGTAGTGCTTTATTATTCAAAAATGAAAAGAAGCATCATATTTCAATAACTCAAAAAACAGGTTGGGTACATTGCCTACATTTGTTTCGCAAGTTGTTTCAACGCTAGCCAAGTTTTTAGGATGCATATCTGCTTGGAGTCTTACCTAATGACGTTGCACAATTCAGTTCAAGGGAATCTGAAGAAAAACTGAAGATTGTGACTGCATCAGTGGTATGCTACTATATGCTACAATACTATGGTATACCAGACTAGGTGCTGCGAAATTAAGTTTACTTTTTAACACTCATAGTAAAACAACAGACAAACCATGGAAATATTTCCACTTGAGGCTCCGAAGTTATTTTGAAGAATGGTTGGAAGAGTTATTCATCCACGAATTTTTCGACGGAGTAAAAAACATGATGATTGTTAGCCAAATAAGGAAAAGTACCATTCTAGAATTGATACCCCTTTTTATGTCCTCAAATTACTTGATACCCCTCGCCTCCCTTGTTACAATTTTAGCGGCACGAGCAAGACATTAGAAGATAGGCTGGCTATACAATTCATAAAAAGGCATAATGTTTTCCAAAAATACTCTTCTTACAAGAAAAAGAGCTGTTTATAGACCATGCATTTTATGCAACCATGTATTTTATAGTTTATTTTTTGTCACACTTTTTAACTTTAGCCATTAAAAGAGCCTTAAAATTTTTATGACCCAAATCCAAACCAACAAACCCAGAATATGTATTACTAAGAGTTCTGTAGACAATAAACCTTGCGTAAAAAAAAACAAAAAAACACCCTATTTTTTTTTATCGCAGTCTTCAATAGTTTAGCCATTTTTTTTAAATGAGAATTGTTTACACAAGTCTCTCCTTTAAAAATATTCACAAAATTATAATTAAGTGTATGCTTTTATCAATATTAACAAAATGATAATTAAATGTCTCTCTATTATCAAATTGGTTCAAGGGTTTTAAAGGTGCAAAAGTAGCCTGTAACTTGCAAATGCTAAAACCATTAAAATGGCCACCATTTTGAAAATGAATTTTAAAAAATTAAAACTCCTTACAGATAAGTCGATATAGTGACAAAGGAGAATCATTCGGATTCGAAGAAAATAGAACAACTCGTTTGTTCGTGCGTGAGTAACAAACAAATTTACAAACAATGAGACGAAATGTCGAACGGTCGAGTTGAAACAGAATCTTTCTGCCTTCGGTCAAAAAGTAAGTTACTTGAAAATATAGCAGGGACAAATGTGACTTAAGATCAATAAATGCGTGATAAAAAGAGGTAAATAAATCTGTGATAAAACAAGGCATATTTTTAATTATAATTTTTGCAGAGTTTTATAAATCAAAAAGTTAGTTGAATCTGAATATTCTAATTTCTAATATGTTCAAATTATATCCAAATTTTTTGCACAATGAATTGGGCTTGATTAACCGAAAGATTAGTTTCAATACAAATACAAAAAAAACCCACCTCTTATCCATTCTTGAACTTTTAAGTACGATCCTAATCTTTTTTCGGAAATTACATTTAAATGCGTCATGATTTTTTATTCTATTTTCATTAATTTTTTTCGAAGTAACAAAGCATTTTTTTTTAAATGTTTTTTTTCTTTGTCGTTCTCATTTAATTTATTTTTTATATTCAATCAAAATAATTACAATAGAAATATTTTATTAATAGCTGATTACTTTTCAAATATACATCTTGCGAGATTTAAAATTTCTACTCGCATCTGAAGTAATAAAATGCAGATGAAATGGCTCGCTTTTATAAGTAAAAATGAATCGAATTAATGCGAGACAAAATTCTATATAATTGATGAAGCGAGTTCCCGCCTGAACTCGACTTTTCGGCATTTTATCTGTTTGTCCGTAAATTTGTTTGCCACGCATTCACGGCCAAACGCAATTTTCAATTTTCTTCGCATTTGGCATGAATGTTCCTTGAAGTTATGAAAAACAAGGTACGTGTAAGTATTTTTATTTTTGCATTCTTTTGCAAAATGTATCGTTTTAACGATTTAAATGTTTGGATAGTCAATGGCGAGTTTATCAAATTAGAACATTTGAATAATTTTGCTAATAGCGAGACATTTAATTGCGATTACGTCAATACTGATAAAAAAGCAGGCATTTAATAGTAATTTTGTAAATACTGATAAAAATGAAAACAGATGTAAATAATTCGCCTTCAAAAAATGTCTAAAATTTTAAAGAATCCGATAGAGAACATATCTTAAATTCCTTTTTTTTTAGACACGAGGTCTACTGTTTAGAGAACTACTATTATAGAGTAAATGGATTAAGCATTCAGAGTTAAGAAAAATTAAGTCTTTGATAAGTTTACATCTCTATTTTGGAATGACAACCTCAAACCTCCTTTGTTTTTGACCTGCGTTTCGCATTTATAGTCATCAAGTATCCTGAATCTGTTGCTTCGTATTATGAAATCCGATGTATTTACAACGGTTTGCTATTAATACCAATTTGCCTGTAAAGCAAGGAAGAAAAATGAAACGCATTTAATAGGTTGTGAAATGGTATATCATTTTATTTAAATTCCTATAAAAAGAAATGACATGCCAATATCATGTAGCACAATAATAGGATTATACGCGGACGACAGGCCGTTCTGTCTAAAAATGGAAAAACGAATTTGTTGAATTCGCATTGAACCGACACCTCTCCTTTCTTGACGACTGGTTTCTAAAATGGAAAATCGCTTTAAATGTTGAAATAACACAGGCAGTATTCTTCTCCAAGTATTCTCTTGGTTTCTGCACGCGAAGTACTCAGGTGTCACCCTAGACTCGAGGATAACATGGAAACCCCATTTCTCTGGAATAGAAACAAAGTTCCGATCTTCATCTAGAAAACTATACCCTTGCTAGCATGAACCTCTCACATCAATAGGGAATATAAGTTGCTCATCTGCACTGCAGTTTTGCGTCCAGTAATCATTTATGCCTTCCTGGTTTGGGGTTTTGCAGCAAAAACTAATCTAAATATGTTACAAATTCTTGAAAATAATATTCTAAGACAAATATGTAAAGCAAACTGGTATATGCTGAATGATGATATCAGAAGAGCTCCAAACTTTCCCTGGCTGCTAGAGTTTATTAAAAGAATTGCCCTAAAATTCTATAATAAGATTGATTTTATAGATAACGAGGCAATTCAAAAATGTGAAGTTTATCCACCAGACACAAAAATCAAAATACTCAGAAATATTCTACTCTAAAAATAAATTTAAAAGTATTCCCAGAGCTCTCTGACATTGTGTACTTATAAACAAATCTGTCTATTTAATTCTTTGGTATTACTACGAACAAAATGGAAAAGGGGAAAAAATATAAATCCTTTTAAGTAAAAGATCGAACCGGTAGAATTTTTCGCGGCCCCCCCCCCCGTAACAGCAGCCACAAGAAGAAGGCAAGCCACTTTTGTCCCTATCCAGAACAGAGATTCATGTTCTCTTCCACGCCGGACTGCAGACCAAGACAATCGTCCAGGCAACCCTGGCAGAACACCTTCGAGCCAGTTACAACAATCGACACTCTTTCCACTGCTTCCTCCCCAAGTCTGCCTCCCAATGGCGGTTTTTCGCACAGCGCTAGAGGCGTTCGCCTCGTGCCTCGAGACCATTGGGGCCTCAAAATCTATTCAACGTTCATCGCAGTGATAAACCAACGACGAATTTTCAACATTATGTAGGGGGAGGGGGCCTCGAAACAGTTTTCCACCTGTGACTATATATTGTAAAAATCCGCTTCTGCTGCCTCCACCCCCTGATTCCTCAATCTCATCACCTCTCCACAACCCATACTTTCTATCGATTGAGGCAGATTTCCGTACGTGCGACTTCCGTACACCTCAAATTTCGTGCGACTTCCGTACAAAAAAATTAGAACGCTGATAAACTAGTGCGACTTCCGTACAGGCTTCTTTTTAAATCCACCTTTCTCCCCCCCCCTTAGGTTTCGACTGGATCGGTCCAAGGGTAAAGGGAGAGAGTCACAATAGAAGACTCCCAAAGATGGCAAAAGGAAAGCAGTTTCAACCAATTAGTTAAAATCCGTTAAACAATCACGGATAGATATTAGATTGCTTATCAGAACCTATAGTGCCCTCTATACACTTCAGTTAGTTCACTTTCAGTCTGTCAGTAGTTAGTTGGTTGTGAAAAAAAAATGGCTACGCTAGAAGAAACAGAAACTTCAAAAGGTAAATCTTCAAGTATGATGGATATCAATATAGGAAGCATAGGATTAATAAGAACAATGTAATTTCTTGGCTGTGTCGCGGTACTTTAAAAAGTAAAAATGGAATTGTACTAAACGTTTCTAACCACGTGTGCAAGCCCGATATTGCCGAAATTGAAGTTAAGAAACGGATTTGCAATGCAGGAAACGAGCATGAATAGAGGACAAAGAAATACCCAGTATTTATCGAGAAGAAATGCAGCCATTATTTAACAAAGGGTTGGATTTCGTAACAAATATACCTAATTTTATTTCTGTTAAAACATATTTGTATGTTGTAAGAAGAAAAGCGGAAGGGAAGAGAGAGAACCGAAAACTGCAGCAGAAATTGACATTTCAGAAGATGTGACTAAGATGGAGGATGGAACAAACTTTTTACTAGCCGATGTTGGTGATAAAGACAGAATGCTGGTGTTTGCAACTGAAGATGGAAAAAATGTTTTAAAAATTACAAGACCTTTTTTGTAGATGGAACGTTTAAAAGTTCCAGTAAACAGTTTAAACAATTATATTCCGTTCATGTTGACATTGAAAGTTCTTCAGATGAAATTAACATCATTGCTGCAACATATGCTTTGTTATCACGAAAAGACACATCAATGTATGATAGACTTTTTTCTATTTTGTAAAACGAAGCTGAATGGAATCCGGATGCTGTAATTATGGACTTTGGAGAAGCCGCGATAATTGTGTTACGCCTCACTTTTCCAAACGTAAAAATAAGTGGGTGCAACTTCCACTTCACACAAAGCCTCTGGAAGCATATTCAAGAAATAGGCTTAGCTAAGAAATACAAGGATGATGAAAATATAAGATTCCATTTACGAATGTGCGGGGCACTAGCGCATCTGCCAATAGAAGATCTTGTTGATGATTGGCTCTGCATTATGGAAGACTCACCAGAAAACAAAAAACTTCAACGGATTTACGATTATTTTATTATTTTGTAAATCAATGGGTGGAAAATTCTGTTACTACAACAGCTATGTGTTATTGTCACAAAAAAAACTCTATAGAACCAACAACGCTGTGGAAGGCTGGCACAATAAGCCGCATCCAAAAATTAAGAGTTTAGCAAAAAGTTTGAAATAAGAAGCAGAATATAATAGTTTTTTTTTTTGAAAAATAAACATGTGTTGAAGCTTGAGAAGAAACCACGTCTAAAGAAATACATTAACCTCGACAAATGAATCAACGAAATCTTAGATGGTTATTGTAAAGCACCATCCCGTTATTCTGAGACCATACGGTATTGTTTAAGAGCACTGGTCATCGTTAGAAAATTTGAGTAGTTGCCAGTAGGAAGAAGAGCTGAGAAGGGGAAAAAAGATAAAAATGTAAAAAAAAAAAGTTTACAACAAAAAATGTAAGAAAAAGTTAATAAAATGTAAAAAAATGGTTTAAAATAAAAATTAAAAAAAAAAGTTAAAAATAAAAGACGCAAGAAAAAATTGCAAAAACTTTTTAAACACGTCAGCATTACGCTTCCAGTCCTAAGACAGGATAAAGTGTGAAGGGAAAGTATAAGAAAGGTGGATTAGAAAAAAAAGCCTATACGGAAGTCGCACTAGTTTATAAGCGTTCTAATTTTGTGTACGGAAATCACACGAAATTTGAGGTGTACGGAAGTCGCATGTACGGAAATCGACCATAAACTTTCTATCCTGTCAAGTCTTAATGTCAGCACCGGAGATTAAGTCCTCTTCGGGGGCTATGCGCTCCAATAATCAACCTGCTGTTGAAGAGCATTCAGGCAGCTTAGACTAACCGCAATAAGGTACAAGTATTTCAAAATAAAATTCTTCGCATAATAACAAACGCACCCGGGCACATTAGAAATTTGGTAATACACTTTGACTTGAGAATAGAAAAGGTAGAAGACCACATCACAAAGATGGGTAGAAATCTTTTATAGGCATTTTCGATAACGAAATACACTCATTTGTTCTCAAGTTCTTTTCGCCCACAACAATTCTAAATAAAGTTTTCGTTATAAAATTACAAAATGGTCCCTTCCACTAAATCCCCCATAATAAATCTATTTCCCAACATGAAACGGACTCCCTCCTGTGTTTATTAAAATTTTGACAAAATCCATGTCACTCACAATAATTGTATCCTGCAGATTCAAGACATCGCCAAGAGAGGGCGCACTCAATTGACTGAACTCTGAATACTCTTCCTTTTTTGTGGTTACTCTTAATTCTGTATGCGTTACACAAGGAGTGATGTCTGTGCGTGCTCTTAAATCTGTGTATGAATCGCAAACTCAATTCGTATAATCTTATATTCTGTATGCCCAAGAGAAAAGAAATCGTTGTTAGATCTCTTGCACTTTTATGTTATTCGTAAGAAATCAATTATTAGTAATGCCAATTCTAGATGTCATTAAGGCAAATAACAATCAATGGAATTAGCAAATAAATCCTGCATATCAAAAGTCGGAACCGAGGTGAATTAATCATTTGCAGCCTGTTTTTATTTTAAGTAAAATTGCGTAAGGTTTAAAATTAATAATGATGTCCCATATATATATAAAATGTTTTCTTTGTTGCAGTCGTTAAATAAAAAAGCAGGCCGAGTTATTAACTAATTTTCCTTTATTATGGGAGAGTGACGGAATGTACGTACATCTTAGTTCAAGTTTGAAGTCAAAAGAGAACAGAAAATCCCTGCTTTTTCTCAGGTAGGGATTTAGCAGATAGACACGTGATCAAAGTGAAGGGAATAATAGCTAATTTTTGTAAATTACGTAAGTGCTTTAGGGAAAAGCTGGCTGCAATAAGTCGCGATTTGTCTGCGCATGGAAACGATTAAAATATTCTTTTAGTAATAAAAATGCCAAATCGAGAGATTTAATATACCTCCAGCGCGGGAAATAAAACGAAACTGGAGTTTAAGAAAAGTGATTTTGGAATGCATTAAGACTTTAAAATATATAATATTAGAATTTAAAGCAAAATTAAGTGAGATTACTACAATTTCCCCCCCTCCGCAAGACGCGTGTATGCGCCAGGGCCCTTGACACACACCCGTATTAAAAGGGATGCCCAAATAAGAAATTTAAATTTAAATTTGAAACAGAATTCTTATAAAATTTTCCCTTCACTTTATCATAATCATGAAAATAATTTGAAATCTACTTCATAACAACAATAATATGAACAAATGTAAACTCCTATACTTCCTGTAAAAGTTTTTGAAGATTCTTGGTAACAGTAACAACTCTAAATATAAACAAATAAAAAACATTGATATATAATTCTAAAATACAAATTATTTCAATTTTTTTTCTTTTTCAGAATTCAGGAAATTTAAGTGTTCAGAAGTGTCATGATGTAGTATGGCATTTAAAAATTATGCCTTAATATATTTTTTATAAAATGAAGAATTTTCTGTTTAGGAAGAAAGATACGATGGGACATTATAGCCTGCAGAGATGAGCATTTTTTTTTTTTGATGGTCAAATTCTGTGCTAATCCACATTACAAAATCTCCTGAGAAAGCTCTTCTTGTTTATTAATAACACCACTCACTGACAAACTGTTCTAGCAGTCGAAGGAGTACAAAAGTTGATCTCCCGAGGCTTCACAATGGAGGGAGTTGGCGTTATTATTCATTTCTTTTCATTATTTCTTTTTCTGAGTATAGTGAAATTTGTTTTATTTACTTTTCTTTTAAATCATGTAATATAAATTATTTGCCATATTCCAACAACACATTTAAACTTAATTTTAAACAAAATTAATTTATGAAGCAATTGAAATTTATGTGAATTATAAAATTTAAAGCATTTTAAACCAAGTTCACTTTGTAAACATTTAAGGCCATTTTTTAAAAAATAGCATTTCCTATTATAACCATAATCGAAAGCATGTAGATCAAATTAGCATGGGATTATAATCACTTAGCAATTAGCATGGGATTTCATTTCAAAATATAAGAGATGCACAAAAACAAACTATGTATAAATAAATCAAATCTATGAACTTAAACTTTGCAAAGGAATACTCAAAATTTTTAAGTGAATATTTCTTATCTATACTTATAAAAGGCAATGTTTGTGTGCGTGTGTGTGTGTTTGTCTGCGATGTCCAGACGAAGCTATCGCACTTACAGCCATGAAATTTGGCACACAGGTAGTCGTAATGGTGACTGAATGCACCTCGAAGCCGAAATTTTAAAATTTAATCTAGAAATT
>BGPR01007823.1:0-68297 GCA_013235015.1 Araneus ventricosus | reverse complement strand
TTCCTGACATCCTGCCAATTTCAATTTCTTTTGCTTGCAGAAGATTTCCAACACGTCTGCCAAGTTCACCATCGGAGACCGAGCGGGAGGCCACCGGCTCGAGAATCGAGATAAGAACAGAACCATCTCCACCGTTCCCCGTAAGTATCTTCTTCTCGGGACCCCTCTTAAACATTTGACATGTGTCTCACCTATTTATAATTTTTTTTATCGACTTGCTAATGTTTGCTTTTATTTCCATTGTTTTCTCCCCGTCTTGCATCAGACAAAGTAGAAATCGCGTGCCAATTATTTCGAACAATATTCTCGGCTACGTTATTATACTACCGACCAGGCCACGAATGCACTACGTTATTTGAGCGATTACAAAATAATATTCAGAATCTGAAAGGCTACATTGCAAAACAAAAGCGGTTCGTCCAAAATACCAAGCAACTAAGGGTAAATGAATATCTGGATGTTCCCGATACCTTCATTCATTCAATACCCAGGAGATCAGATTCAATCTTAAGGTTTTAGAGTGCAGGTTTACTCCCCTGCAACCTCATTTACCCTCAGTTGCCCGGTATTTTGAACCAACCGCTTTTGTTTTATAATGTAGCTTTTCAGATTTTGAATATTCAATAATTATAGTATCAAATATAATTGACCCTTCTTGGGAGGGGCTAGAGTATGGCAGAATTTGTGAGGGGCGGCGTATAGAGTGCGCCAGGTCGTTTTTTCTACCCTCTGCTTCATATTTATGCCCTTTTTTGCTCAGATTATTGCTCTAATCTGTACATGAACCATAATAGAGAGAAATAGAGAAAAAGAATGGAAGATAAAATAGAAAAAGAAAATAATATATTTGGCGTATGTTGAATGAATGAACATCTTCCACAACGGGCTACAAGTTTTTGTGGATCGTGAGTTGGAGACCAGATGTATAAACTTTGACGGGTCTATTCTGGTACTCCCAGTTGGGTTGGGAGACTTCACTTTTTCCGCACGTTAACAATGGGAAAAGCGACGTCTCCCAACCCAACCGGGGGTACCAGAATAGACCCCTTAGGCTGCTTTCATTCAAAGAGTCGAAAAGCCCTCTCACTAGATAACTTATCAGTTTTCCTGCGTGTGTCCCTCGTGTCTTTGTCTTCGAAACTGATGGCAGCGCACAAGTTTCTAGCGTACTGAGTTCGAAGACGTGACGCAAGCGCAAAAAAATGCTTAGATTGGAAAGCAGAAGTTAGACTGAACAAATCGGCGAGACGCATTGTACTCGAAGAATGCTCATATTAGATTAGAGGGAGGGAGAGGGCGTACTCTGTACGACAACCCCTCCCACTAAGATTTAAGTTCAATACCTTAAAAATATTCTTGGAATTCAATTTTGATTATGCAATTCTTTTCAAATTTTATGCAAGAAAACGAGCTTCAGAGTGTGTGTTTGATACAAAAGAAATCTGTGGGATCCAATAAGTATTTTCAAGGACGAACTGGTCTTCACAAATAAAATTTTGATATGTTTTACAACAGAAAATGTAGGACACAAGCTTTCTCTATCCCTCAAAGATTTAACTCATCCGTGTAGGTAAAAATCAATGTTAGATAAGCTCTAATGGTGATACAAAAATTTACCACCGAATCTTATGGAGAAAATCGAGCAGTGGTACGTAGTACGTTTCGCCATACCTGAAAGAGTTAAGCTACCCCAGAATATCAAATTAAACCACTGTTTGTTCACTTAATTGTGTTTTAATAGAATAAGCCTCGCATCCTTTTTAATCATGAAGTGTAATGTAATTACAGTGAGTAACATTCAGGGAATGGTTTACATAAGAGACTTCAAATTATGCATGTGAATCAAGGAAAACTTGATCGATTCTTTTGATGGATCAAATTTAACCTTCCAGCAGGCTCGCGTATTTAGGAGATACTTATACCGTGCGTCGCATTACATATTTAAATCGTTTTCTTTCGCAAAAATCAATGCAGCTTTAAATTTTGTAATCTGTATTTATTATCTCCATACCAAACACAGATTATATAAATAAAAACTGCATTTAAATTTATAAAAGAATTATATAAATATGTAATACGATGCAAGTATCTCCTGCATACGCGTGCCTGCTGAAAGGTTAAAAGTGCGTTTTTGTTAAATTGCTGCAAATCTATAGAAAATCAAGAATTATCTTCAGTTTTCACATAAAAATATATGTCAAAAATTAATGGTCATTTTTTTTCCCGGTCATAACAAGTCAAACTAAAATTTCCTTATTCTTTAGACTTGGAAATTACTGAATTTTAATCCTATAAAAATTTAAAATTCACCAAGAACAAATTATTTTCAATAATGTTAGAATGTTGTAATTCAAAACTTATTTATACAAAGAGGCAACCAAAATACGGAATACAATTGTATTAAGTGTTTCAGTTGCCATGTTAGATTAACTTCAAAGATTTGTTATTAACCATTCAGAGTTAAGATGAGTGAAACCATTTTGCTCAATATATTATTTTCCTTTGCAGCCGATAATTTTAGGCCTTACCTCTCCTCGTTTCAGAGCAACGATAGTACCGACTACATCAATGCAGTATTTGTAGATGTAAGTTCCTTTTTGCCATTTTATTCGCAAGTGTAGTCAATTCTTAGTCCTTTAATTTCTGTGTTACGTCTCAGACATTATTTTAGATTTTAACATTTCCTATTTTATAATTTTAAATTTGCATGACCGTCTTTATACATAAATGTTTTTCAATTCTGCTTTGTTGGTCCCTTTATATGGTTGAATTAGCGAAACCTCAACTCAGAAATCAGCTGTGTTGCAGAAAGGATTTCTTTTAAGTTCCTTTTAGCTTCTTAAAAAAATTTCCTGTATCCTTTGCTTTCATATACAGAGTTAGTAAAAGAATTGCACCAATTATAAATGACTATAACTTCCTTGCAAACAATGATAGGGGAAAAAATGAATACAATATAGGAAGGAAGCTTAACGTTTTATCTTTCATTTGTATTCCATCGAGGGCACAGCGAGTTCACGGATGAGAAGCTGCTGTATAAGTAAGCAGGTTCTCGCGTCCTTGATGGATACAATAATGGTGGTGTGGCTCTTCGGGCCCATCTCCGAAGACAGGTTGTACCCCGGTAAAACGAGGGGGTCTCCGCATGAACCGCTCGTAATGGGGGTTATAATTCGGGGACCTCAGTGCCTGACTATGCTGTCGTGGCGGCCGGTCTTTCATGTTGACCCGGATGCCAAGGCAGGGCGGGGTGATGACTTTTGTGATTATTTTTCATTTGTGATAATAATAATAATTGCTTTGCGTGACTTTCCTAGGTCACACGGGCACTATCCATGCGATAGCCCATTTCACTACCATGAGATGCATTTTCTATGAGCACCTTCAGTTCGTTCATTGTTGCAAGCAAAGGATGCGTTCAGACAGAATCTATGACATATCCCAATGAAATGAAGCCGCAGGAAGTAATTTTAGAAGATTTAGATAGTGATATGCAGAACATGCATGTGGCTATCGAACTCGCATCAAAGGAAGCGAAATGGCTTCGAACTACTTCTTGAAACGGACTACCTACTGCATGCGTGTCACATACATGACCAAGGGAAATCAAATAGGTCAATTATCACGTACGCAAATAAAACTTTAAACTTCCTTCTGCATTGTGTACAACTTTTTTTCTTCCTATCCTTGTTTAAAGGAAGTTATAGCCCTTTGTAATCGGCGCCATTACTTTGAATAACCCTGTATATTCAAGCTCGCCATCACAGAGACAAGTTGAATCAAAACAATCATTTCGAAGAAATTCGAACTGTTTACAAAATTCTTAGCAATATTCTGATTAAATTAAGTGCTGTCTCCACGACTGTTTCCAGGGTTACCTCCGTTCTAAGGAGTTCATCGTGACCGAGTGGCCGATGACACACACAGTGCCTGACTTCTGGTCCCTTGTTTATGACCACGACTGCAATTCTATTGTCGTTCTGAGCGACCATCCCCCTTCCAGTGTGAGTATGATGATTATAATGTTCTCTCTAGTTATCGTTCCCACGCTGGATGCACTACTCAAAGTCTTACCATGCGTTGTTGTTCTCTCTGCAGAACTACCCCCAGTTCTACCCCTCCGAGAAGGAGAAGTCGAAGAAGTTCGGCCCCGTCTTCACCATCGAGACCGTCTCCCACAGCACTCTGCCCAACATTAAGTCGTGGATCTTTAGGATACTGAAGAAGGTGAGCTACTGCTTCTAGCGTGTAGAAGTCGTTATTTGCGAGTAACAGGTGTTAGAGTAGCGTATTCGCACATTATATCATTCAGTTTCAGAACCATCACGTCATCTATACTTATAAAGGCAATGTTTGTGTGCATGCTTGCGCGCGATGTCCAGACGAATCTATCGCACTCGCAGCCATGAAATTTGGCACAAAGGTAGTCGTAAAGGTGACTCAATGCACCTCGAAGCCGGAATTTTAAAATCCAATCTATAAAATTTTTTATTTAATGTTTTGTGTTGTTTGGGGGCATTTTTGGCGCGTTTACGGCTGTAGTATCTTTTCTAATGATAGTTGAAAAACAATCAATGCACCATCGGATAAAACAAACAATTTTCGTTCTAATGAAGTTTGTTTTGAACTTCAAACATAATTTACTGAATTTTGGGAAATTTTTAAAAAATAGTCAGTTTTGCCGTCGAAATTAAATTTTTGTTTTTAAATTTGCTGCATCCGACGTTCTAATAACACTATTATTTTCAATTTTTTTTTCAGCTGATAACTGGAACGGTTCTGTCGTATTTAAAACAAGAACAGTTAAAATATCTTTTTTAATTAATTTTTTCCTGGTCAGTTGAAAGATATTTTTATCTACCAAGCTCCCTCCCGCAACACTTTTCCGGAACATTGCTGGCAATTTGATTGGCTGACGGTGCAGAGTGCAGGTGACGTCATAACCTTCAACAGAATGACTTCGATTATTATTTTCGGCAGTGCCTTAACGTGTTTATGTCTCGCATATTTTATTTACTGTATAATAATCATTTTCACGTCGCAATTTTTTAATATTGTTTCGGATTAGCATACTCTGTATTGTTTTACTACAGTTCAAATGTCATTATCACGAAGAAAAATAAGCGGGAAAATCAATAATGTGCATCTTTTGTTTTGTTTTCAGAACTTTTTCATGTCATTGTGGGCGTTTCTTTTTCATTTTGTTGAAGCCCTGATTCCACGGGCATCGCCGTGCTCGTACTGCTAGTATTGAATAAAGCTTATTGGTTGCCTTATTAATAATTTCTATTGGCTGTCTCGCTTTGTCATTACAAATTCCCATTGCTGCCTTTCAAATTTTTCGATCCTATGTGAAGTTTATAAATATAAGTCACTTTTATTTTATCTCCACTGTGTTTCTGCTTTTCATGTATGATAGACCTGCTGTAAATAAATACTTATACCGCGATCCATCGGACTGTGAAATCTTTTAACCCTCTGAGCGCCCAATTATTTTGAACTTTTTGCTGTCAGGTTAGAAAACTTAGCTTTTAAAGTAAATGAGTCAATTTTTTGTATTTAATTATATCTCTGAAATCTAAAGAATACTTTATCCATGATTGTTTAAGAAAATATACATATAAATACGAGCTATCCGCTTTTGAACTGAGCATCAAAAACGGAAAGACGTTTGCGCCGCTCGGAGGGTTGATGCAGTCATTTTTCTCCATAAGGTAGATTTTTTTTATCCGTCCTATATTAACAATAGGCACACTCTGAGAGTCTCTGTGAGCGAGTAATAAGCACACTCAGTGAATCCAAGAGTTGAATAACAATAAAAAAAACCAAGAAGGAAAAAATTTTCCTTCACTCTTAAATTTTTAATTAAAGATTGAGAATTACACATATCACCTCGTCATCTCCTCCTTTGTTACTGACACTTCTTCCTTTTCCGGCAGGTGGTGTCGCTGACCGAGCTGATGTCCGGCGTGAAGGCCGAGCCGAAGACCACGCAGCTCTTCCTGATAACGTGCTGGCCACTGGGCCACAAGGTGCCCACCTCCACCAACTCCCTGGTGGAGCTCATGAACATGGTGGAGCGGTGGAGGCAGAGGACCTCCTTCGGACCCGTCCTCCTGGTCTCGAGGTGATCACCTTCAGCAAATTGAAGGGTTTTAATAACAAATAAATGGGTACAAAATAAATGGGTATGGTATAAACAAATAAATGGGGTTTTTTTTATTTCATGCGCAAACATGATAATGTGTTTCGGAAATGGGACTGAGATGGAGTCCGAATAGTCCGGAGTCCAAATTATATCGTTATATTATTAAGGTGCCCGTCTAGGTTCGGAGAACAAATTTTTAAAAAGCGTGCACAAAAAAGACTTATAGAGGTAAATAAAAAATATAGGCTTAAATAGTGACAAACAGGAATAAAAATTCATATATCATCAGTAGTTTTTTAAAAAATTTTTTTCAAGAATTTTAATAAAAATTTCAATGTTAAGAAAAACAGCACAATTGAAAAAAGATGGGATATATTTAATTTTAATTTCGCACGCGTACTTCTCAAACTATCTAGAATGTAATAGACCGCAAGGTAAAATTTATTTTAATAAATAAATATTTTATGAACATTCAAAATTGGCGTCATTGATTTTTCGCCAAAATTACCCTATGATTCGAACTGAAAGAGACTGTAGAACATGACTAAATAAAACTATCGTAAAATCTGCGGTCTATTACACCCTCAAAGGTTGTTGACACATGTGCACCAAATTTTAATGAATTGTTTTGGATATATCACGTTTTTCGTGGACCAATTTTAGTGAAATTTTCATTTTTCAGAAAACGCATTTAAAAAATATAATAACACATTAGTTCAAATAAATATCAAGGAATAAAATATTCAAGGAATAAGAATAAAAACAAAGACTGTTTTAGAATCTTAACATTTGAGGCTTTATTTTTAGATCATAAAAAAGTTTTTGATTTTTTCTTCGAAAATCGATTTTTCAATTTAGTAGTGATATCTTAATCATTGGAATTAACATAAGACTCAAATTTTCGTTTCTGAATTTCTCATTCCCTATTTCAGTTTCTAGCTCGTTTTATTAAACCCATTAATTTGCTTTTGCTTCTATTGGAAAATTACTTTCAGTAATTAATAAAGCCGTCTTTTTTAAATTTGTTTAAAATCGAGTACATTGATAGGTCCGTTAAGAAAGACTTGAAGAATATCTCCTATGCCAATCGCTTTGTTATGTGTTTCAGTGGCGGAGATTGGGAGTTATATGTAGGGAGGTGGGGGTTAGGCAAAAAATTTAGACTTATAGAATTTAGAGTACTAAAAATACAGGGGACTACAGAGGATAGACAACAAAATTTTAAAATGTAGCTACAAAATGGTAGGTTTTGGATTTTCATGCCGCTAATCGCCTCTCCTAGACTTTGTCGCTAATGACTTGTCGGACACAAATCGGACGTGAGCACCGGCCCTTATAGAATTTTTATGTATGCCAATGCAGAACGTTTGATTACTTAATACATAGACACAACTATTTGAAGTCACACTTTATCAAAGATTTTCTGATTTAGAACTATATAAGAATGTATAAGATCGAATACTCCCTTTTTTCTATTATTGCTAGAGCAGTCTTTTAGTATAAATGTAGACTTTCGTTGTATTCTTTCTCTTACAATAGCATATTCCCCTATAACTTAACAATATCATTCCATAAATTATGAATAAAAAGACTCATCATACATAGTAAATACAATTTGCTAAAAAATAGGAGAAATAAATTTAACAAATGAAACAATTTTTCAAACGTAAAAGGATTATAGATTATACAGATGAATATAAAAAAAATTGTTTTAGAAAAACGACAATTTCGACATTTAAATGACATCGTAATTCAAATGTCGAGACAGGTGAAATGAATTGTCTTTCGCCAAAATAAATGCTTGTTGAAAACAATGTTTTGAACACCAAAACAAAAGAGGACAAGGAATTCAAACTTTCTTTGGAATTTTCTATTTTTAAGAAAAGAGAAACAAGAATCATTTTTTAAGTTTTACAAAATGTTCCTTTTACATCTGTAAGCGAGATATATTCTTTAGTAAATTCAAGAATTCTTTCTTCGTCATCCATTGTGAATTTATTTGCAGCAAAATTGTCGTCTGCTCTAGATTGTATAAGAACAATATTTAAAATTGATGACAAAAATTTTTCAACTTGATTCATCTGTCTTCTACTGTTGAATATTTATTTGAATTATTTCGCTTTTTTTTTTTCTTTCGTCTTTCCATGACTTCTTCAAAGTATTTTTTCATTTGTCTTTCTGCGTTTCCCCCCCTGCCGTCAAGGAGAAATAACACATTTTGCACTTTTTATACTTTTCTTGTGTTCTTTTTTTTAGCATTCCTTTCTTTTTTCATGTTTAAACAAATGTTTTTAAGAAAAAATAAGGTCAGTGACTTACAAGGCTTAAAAGTTATAAGAGTTAGACATCAATATAGGATTAAAGCTTTGAATTTGGATTCTTATTTTTACTAGATAAATTAATATTTATTTATTCAAATTTATTATCTAGTACTTCAAGCTAATCCGTTACTTCGCAGATATTTATATTACCACAACATACATTTTCGCCTTTCTTCAAATTTCATTTTAAATTACTGATTACATTTTTGACTTGAAGTAAGAATGTTCTATAATCAAGGAATATCAATACAACATTTACACTGTTAAACAAATTAATTTCAATTAAAATGTTCGAAGTGATGTTTTTTTTTACTTCTATTTCCCATTTATATCGATTTGCACAACATGAAAAAAAAAAATCGCGCAGTACGGGATAAATAATTATTAATACATAAAGTGAAACCTTTCGCTACTTTACGAAATTATATTGTCACATAGAAATTCGTAATTATCTTAAGTTTAATCTGAATAAAGTATGGAGGTTTAGACTTTAGTCTCGGTAAATTCGAAAATAATAGGTGTTTACTTTTGAAATATTTACTATTCAGTCGTTTTTCTAACTGATTTATTCTGAATTTTAAACGCACAACAAAAATACAACATGACTGTAAAAGAATACTACAACTTTGAAAAGCTGTATTACAACCAATATGGTATTGTAAGAATCATTAAGAGGAGAGAGTTCTGAAGTTTCATTTTTTGGTCGAAAGATGTCGCTAAACACTTTTACCCATCGCTTGACGCTTGGACGAATCGCAGCAATGAATTGGCTGCACAGCAGATCGCGGAGAAAATTCTTTAACATTGAACCCATGAAGCCCTGACCTAGCCCACTGTGATTTTTTTTCAATTGGAGATGCATAAAATAGCGGTTTAAAAACTACTACCGGCTAACATTGATGAACTCTAAACGAGAATAATTGTAGCTATCAAACCGTAACATCGGACATGTTGTAACGAGTGGGGGATGAGTGTAGATACTGAGAAGATATCGTGACAGTATTATTGACATTCATGAGCTTATAACATTTATAAATTTACAGTGTTATTTTTGAAGTGATTGGTCGGCCAAGGTTACGACTTATTCCGTTCTGTAGGTATATCCTTTCATAATTTGAGCAACTGTTTTGCACTCACTCTATTGTCATGCCCTTTTTTACCGGGGCGTGCAGAGCGTGCATGCCCGAAAGCGGCCGAAACAGAGGGCGGCCGGGGCGTTATTTCCACAATCTTTGTAATTATACCAAAAATGAAAAAGGCCAAACGTAATAAGGCCTCTAAAATTGCAATTAAAAGTGGAAAAAAAAAGTTTAAATATGCTAATATAGAAGATGCAAGTCTCCAGTGAAAGGCTCAAAAAGAAAGTCCGTCTTTTCAATTATGAATACATTGATAAACAGACCGAATACTTAATTTAAGTTAAATTTTACTTAAAAATTGTGGATACTGCCTTGAATTCCGTTCAAGAAAAGTTTAACTCCTTAAATGAACGCAACATATTATTCAACTTTATAACTAAATTCTGGATATATCCCAAGTTGGCTTTAAAAAAATTCTTGTGGAGATTTTGATATTTCCTTATAAGTTTCCCATAGCGATTCTATACCTAAGGATGTTGATGGTGATCCCTTGTATAATGAAATAATGGGATAAAACATTAATGACGATATTACTGATCCTTTAAATAATTTGGAATTTATAGAAGTAATTTAATTTAATCATTTTCCAACTTTTCTGTGGTCTTAAGAATATGTTTAACCCTGCCAGTCACTATCCAACAGGCGAAAGAAGTTTCTCTAATTTAAAAATAAAATCTTATTTAAAATCGTCGAAGAGCCAAATGAAATTGGGTAATTAAAGTTTATTAGATAAAGTTTGCAATAGATTTCTCAAAAGAAATTAACTTAGATGGTATTATTGACGAATTTGCAAAAAAAGCAAGGAGAGTGCAATTTTAATTTATTATTTTGCTTAATGGAATAATTATAATACATGTAATTTAACCCGTTATCCACCATTGTCTCTTTTTTGGGAGGCTTGTTTTATTTTTATTTTTACCTAAACAGTTCAATTTTTAGCTTTGATTTTTGCATCTGAATGCTGAGCTGATAGCTACAAAAGATACAAATCCAATAAAAATCATCTTTTCTAACTTAAAAGATAATTAGTTCTAATTAAAAGTTAAGTAATTATCGTAATTGAAAATTTCAGAAATAGCCTTTTCTTCCATATTTCATTCATGTAATGTTTTTGAAAAAGAGAAATAATAGAGTTTTGGCATATAATCGGTTAATATTAAATGCTTGCTTTTCAAATTGTTTTATTATATATGCATATTCATATTTTGTTTTCTTGTAAATATCTTTCACAGGTGTGATGTGAAGAAATAGATTTTTTGCTAAATCTTGTATTTGCGAGAATATGAGGCGACATCTTTTTCAAAAAAAATTAATTCTCCAGTCGGCACTCACTTTATATCAGGAATTAAACCGATGAATTAATTAAATTTGCCACCAATTCGTTAAATGCTTTAGTCAAATTTTCTTCTACCTGCGAAGAAATATTCTCTAATTTTTCGACATTAAGGAAATTGTGCGAAAATTTTTAATTTTAAAGACACTGGTTAGCAAACGAATGAAGGTATTGTAGGGTGAGATTCGGCAGAAATTAAATGGCACGATAGCGCCTTCGACTCTACAACCGGTCCTGTCTATTGTTTTATATGTTACAAAATAAGTTGAAAGCTTTTACTTGAGGAAGTCTGCTTTCACCAAGTGTGAAGAATTAATTGTAGATATCCTTTTCAATTCAGAAATAAAATAGTGGTAAAAGCAAACTTATTAACGGTAACAATTAGTGATCACGTGGTACTCGTTAAGTACGTGATAATTGAATACACTATATATCTTGTATTTATTGGTGTTGTATTGCATCACAGTACAGCACAACGCAACGTACATTTGCATATGAGATGGCCACCAATTTTAAATACTTCAGTCTTTCATCATGTTTGATTTATGTTCTTACCCTATGGACGAGTTTTTTGCTTTGTTAATTTTGAGTTCACAGAACTTCCGTACCCAAGATCCACTTTCGTTTTCCAGAAATCCTCAGATTTAAGTAAACGCCAAATCCATTTGGATACTGTATGAAAGTTTAAATAATAGTTGAATTTAAATCGTTTGGTTAAAAATTTGACCGCCAAATAAGCCCTAGAAGTCGCCAAACAGCGCGATAACGAACAATTATGGCAGCCTTTCCACAAAATGAGGCTCACAAATTTACTTATTTTAAGTAAACATTGAGAACTACAGCAGTAGAAACATGAAATTTAATATTTTCGAAGTATCCTTAAGCCATAACATTCAAAAACTCTACTTTAAATATAAATTAACATCTTCAAACAGAGTGCTAAAATTTTGAAGATTCCCAATGACGAAGCATTACACATGAAGTCGGTCGGTGTAGCGGAACTCCTGCATTGAACCAAAAAAAATAAAACAGAAAACTCGTCCATACTGTGTTAAAGTAAACCTCTAACATTAATTTACTAATTTTATCTCCAGACGCATTTCAATGGATTAAGAAAGACTAAAGCGAAAGCTTCTGTCTAGACCATCTAAGATTCCGGATTAAAAATAACTGGGTTGGCATAATCGAAATATTTACGTTTATGACGTCAAAGAAAACTTCTAATCCTCAGTGCATGCTGAGAGAGGGTACTTTATCATTTGAAGAAAACCCTGAAGAAATAGTTGAAATAAATAATAAGAATTTCCACACGCGCTGGGACAAAATCTACCCCAGCTGCATTTTTTTGCATAAAAAAAGGTAGTTATTCTTAAATGACCGTTCTTATACATATGGTACCTATCAAGGTTAGGGTCATGAACAGATGGCCAAAAGGAATTTCTTTTGCGTTCAGAAAATCGGGTTTTATTACTGCAATAATACCAGATGTGAGGAATTTTACCCCGCGCGCGTGTTCGCGTTTCCTTTTAGCCCAACATTGAAAAACTAGAAAATCACCCGTCATGGTATGACGGGTGCAAATTGCCTCTTCATTCGAGAGATTTCCCGTCAAATTTGAGATGTTTAAATAGATATATATTCGAGAAAAATGTTTAACATTGATTGAAAACAAATAAAACAAACATATGTTTTATGACAGGAAATATATTTTTTTATTTACATATTTCTTCATTCAAAACACCTCTTGGTAAACAACATTCCGTGTGAAGTAATTTTCGTTGTTTAACAATTTTATTATAATTCAAGAACCATGATATTCTCAGCTTGTCGAACTTAAGTCAAAAGTTAAAATTTCAAAAGGATTCTTTTTTGAAATTCTAATCAAAACAAAGCACTTCTCTGCTTGTCAAACGTTGCCAAAAAATATTATCAAATTATATCATCACGATTGCAATTAATGATGAGATGCATCGTGACGTCCAAACATATCACGCGTAATACCACTGACGTGATTTACTACTTTCTATTAAAAAACGGAAATTAATTGGAAAGATATGATTAATATAATTTAAAATTTCTCGGGAGCTATTGATTACAGCGAGATTAATTTTATATCAATCGATATAAAATTTTATTTCACTATTTTAGAGCTGTTAAATTTGAAATTCGAACGACGATTACTCTTTTAAATTTAACATTACTGAAATTTAGGTTCTCTAACAATGAAATAATGCTGTTTAACATCTCACAGTGCTATGGCGTGAGTTTTATTGTGGATGACGTCAGAGCGTTACCGAGAGACAGATCTGGGTATTATATTAGAAATGAAGTGGGGGAAGAAATGAGTGCTTACGAACGCGAAAAAAAATTTAGAGCTGGTGTCAAGATATTAGCCGGAGAACAAGAAAAAATTCCGAAAAGAGGATCCGGACGTTTTGATATGTAACCCAGAAAGGATGACAGAAAAACATCAGTGTCCTGTTCAGAGGTCAATAAACTAATCTGTAAAGGGCATGTTATCATATTTTTTGAACATTATTCAAACGATAAGCAGATGGAATGACTAAAATTCGGATAAGTTATATTTTTATAAATAATAGTACATATATTATGTAATAATTATTAGAATTGTTTCTATTATTTTTGTAGAAATTTTAAGCATCGTTTACTCAAAGTTTCAATACAAAGAATATCAAATATGTGTTTCTAAATATTGATACACCTATTATGTGTAATTTTAAAAAAGTCAGTTGAAAAATTTTAGTTATTTTATCGCAAAATTCGTCAGTCCAAGCTTTTATGTATGAATTCTTCAGCAAAAATACATGTTCAACTAAAAATCGATTTTAAGTAATAAATCGTTAAATTGTTTTTGACGCTTCAGAATGGCTCATAATTTAATATAAAAGCTTTATTTTAGCCTAATCATATATCGCAAGCTTATTATGCAACGAACAAGAATGGGATAAAATTTGTCCCACGCGTGTACTAACGTAGCAGAAAGGAACGCGTGTGCTGACCATAGACTGACGGGTTAATCGGACCGGATTCTGCAGTGTTCCGTTATTGCGGTGATAACTTTCGTCATATTTTTACTAGTTATAGCCTGGTAAAAAATAATTATTTAAAGAGAGTTGTTAATTTATTAATTTGTTTTTACAAGATTCTATCTGATTATGGCCTCCTGACTGGACGGATATGGAATTGAAACCTTTACTGAAATTGCAACTTGTCAGGAACTCATTCACAGTATAGAGCAACTCTGGACAAAGGAGCTAGATGATACCTAACCAACATTTTCATTGACATTTACTTCTTACTTCTTTATTATTTAATTTCTTCTTTCTTTAATTTTTATATTTACTTTCATTTTCCTTTTTGTTATTTTATTCTACTTTTTTTTACATTTCATAAGTTATTCTTTGGCTTGTTCTGTCTAAATTCTCTTTTTGAGGAAGCTGGTTGGGTTGATGACCCTTAGCCGTTGGCTGGGTCAGAAGTAGATCTTTAGTTTTACAGTTTATTTTTTATTTTTTCTGTTCGATACTACGAGTGCCTTGGTGCAAAAGAGTCGGCTGCTGCCCTCGGTTTTTGTACTTTTGATAATCTATGGTTTCATATGGAGCCCTTTTTCTAGATGAGTTGATTCATGGCACTCATCTGCTTACCGTGTGGCCTTCGTCTTAAGAGGGGACGCCTAATCAAAGGGTACGGAAGGACAATACCAAGAGATACGGTTTGGAACCGTTGGTCTAAACTGTTGGTCAATTTCATACGCCACGTTTCCCTTAATAAAATAGTAATATTAGCTTGATGTGTTTAATACTGACATCGTCTGTATTTTCGTCCGCAGCAACGGCCGGGCCCGAGTGGGCGTGTACTGCGCGGCCAGCATCGCCATCGAGCAGGCCATCGAACACGAAGAGGTGGACGTCTTCACAGCAGCCAAGGTGGTCAGGAGGCACAGGCCACAGCTCGTCGAGAACATCGTGAGTAACTCGCTTCAAATGACCCATCCTGACAAAATAATTTAAAAGGAGATTTATTAAACTGTTCTAATCAATATCTATAACATTATCATAAATATATATTTATATATATGTTACTGTGGAAGACCGAAATTGGGAGAATGTCGACACATGCCAGAAACATTCACCGGAGATTATCAACATTCACCGACCGGAGAAACTGACATTCACCGGTGAATATCGACATTTGCCAGATATCGGTCTTTCACAGTAACATATACATTATATTAAAAATATATGTAATAAAGCATTATCAAGCTACGATATTTATAGTAGCATGATAATGTTTTTGGTTTGATTTGTCTGTATTTATATTGTTTTTAAAAATTAACTCTTAATTATATAGTAACGATAATGTGCACAAAAAATATATTTAATATAATCGCAATGTTTATAAATATAGTAACTAAAATAATGAAAAGGTTGTAAAATAAAGTTTAAAATATTTTTTTAAAAAATTAGAGAAAACATTGTAAGGAAATAAAAATAGTATCACTGAAAAGCTAGTTTATTTATAATTTTAAAATGGTGTAAAAATGATTTTTGTGTGATAATATGCTCCGAAGTTATTGATAAAAACCATTAGCACTTCGATTAATTTTTAATGTAAAATCTTATTAAAATTTGTATAAAAACTTTTTTTCATTGAACCCCTAATACCCAATAACTACGTGCCAAATCTAGTAGCTCTAGGTGCAACAGTCTGTACTGTAAAGAATTTTGAGCGATTTTTGCATCATGCAAGTAGCATGACGGAATTTACAGATAGTATAAAGCCTATACACATATTAATATGTGGTTTACAATGGAGCCAATTCATACTCGCGTAATTAACGTAAAATATCCTGCGCCAAAGGCATCGTGTTATAACTGGTTTTGCTGTTTGAAATAACTGTTAAATTTTAATTCATATTTTCTTGCATGAAAACAACAACTTTTCCGGCATATTTTATTGGTCCTTAAATTTTGATCAATTTATTTAATACCGCTTTCTACTTTTAATAGAATTATTATCGCTGAACAAAAAAAAATGTGAGTAAATCTAGTCTAGATTGTATTGGAGCTTTTTGAATTTATAATACAGGATTATTCAGAATGAATTATCCTGTATGACGAATTCATAAGAATATATTAAGAAAAATCGTCACAGAATGAAATGAAAGAATGGCGACATAGGACCTGAAAAGGAGAAAAGCACTTTTCAATTTTTTATCAGAATCTCCGTTTTAAGGGGTTTTTCCGAGATTTCATGATCCCGTAATCTAAAGGTTAAACAAGGCGATTTAAAAGAGATTTTAAAGAAAACAATGTTTAGATTAACTTCATGCAAATATAAAAACTATTGATAGTATTTCGTACCAATGTGTGTTTCCTCGAAAATATTTCCGATTTTCTTTCTTTATTCCAGACGGAATACAAGTACTGCTACGATCTGCTCCTCAACTACATCATGAACTACCACCACAAAGAATAAGAAGGTATTATCTGCTGACCAAAGACTCATCTTTTAACACACCCTGGTGCCTATGAACAGAACAAAACACGGGGTGGGGATGTCCTGCCCCATTTTCCGAATACTCCGAGGGTCCATCACATTTGTTATTCCTGCACTTTTTCTTCCCACCACGTTCCCCACAGGAAGTGCCTCCACCTGTTACTGTGAAGGGCACTTCTGCCGTGATCACAGAGGAATGTTTCATCCGCGCACGATCCTTGATTGGCCCGACCACAAGCAACCACACCCCTCTTCCGGACCAAATCGACCAATAATATTCGAATTACATGAGGCATTTTATCTCCTCTTCCTTTGGAAATCACATATCGATCAAAGGCTGCCTTTTTTTATGTAGATTTACCTTGAAGCCTCGGACCAAATCACTCCTGAAGATGTCCCAGGGTTTGATGGGAATAACGAATCTGATTGGCCTTGGTGAGGTTGCGTCATTCTTAGTGAATCATTGGCTCGTCGTGTGAACCTCCATGCAGATCCATCGCACGCATTTAGAAGAGAATATAAGACGGATTTTTCAAAGTGAAATAATCTGTCGTCTTGTCACGCATCATTTTTTACCTTTAGAATCTCGGGTAGGGAAGGATATGGGCATGCGAGGTTTCAATAACTTAAGGACAGAGAAAGCCGTCCGTTGGCGTGTGAATGGTTTAGTGCATTCACGGATATGTGCATCAATAAGACCTTTCGGAGATGAGCGAGTTCAAGGGGAAACCGGCGCCTCCATAAGAATGGATGGTCGTTTTGAGGCAAATTAAGTTCCATTCATTTCAGGGCGGAGAAAGTTGCTACGTGGCATTTAGGATCAGGCATTTAAGGATGACTACAACGATAAACATTTTCGTTAACAATGAGACAATGGCTATGTTCCATTGCATATTATGGCATGCCTTGAAGTGTTAAAGATTTCTCGGCTTTCACAAAATCCGTCATCCTTTCATCGTTTTCAGCAAAATGCTCCCCATTCTAAACTAAATGTGCTCATGCATTTACCACCTTGAATAAAAGAAGTCCAGTACTACCCAAAATAAGTAAGGTCAAAATATGCTTAAGAATTGGCAGAAACTCATCCTTTCTGGAACTAACAGCCCCTAAGCATCTCTCCCTTAAATAGTTAGGATAATAAAGATTGTCCGAAAGATTTTTTCATAGAGGATGTTTTCTCACGACCGCATAAACTGTGCTGAGCAAGAATGCTTAATCGGAGTACATAGCAAATTTTCCAGAAAACCATACCTCTACGACGTATATGCTTTCGAGAAAAATACGAAAGAAAAGTATGGCGTCACGTCCGGTACAAGGAAATGAAATATATTAGAAACAGGAACAGAAGTACTCGCATAACACATGGTGTTTGTGTAGAATAGAGCTCAGAATAATCACTGTACATATCGAGGTATGCATAAGTTCGATGTACCGTGCTAACTACACATGATCCAACAGCATAGTGTCCACAAAAGTGAAAGCAACATATAAACAATCAACTAAATCTCTTTCTATATAAACAGGGGTTGTATAAACGGATTCCTTCAGATGTTTCCAGTAGAAAAAATCCACACGAGATTTCACAATCGAGGTGTTCAATCATATAGAATTCCACGCCATATCCAATGGCCTAAGTATTCCAAAATCAATTAACCACGTACAGAAGAGATGAAATACGCTGATGATACTTCACTCTTTGCAAGTCTAAGAGTTTACTTTTAATTTTTAAGACCATAAACTTTTGATCCGTTCTATAGTTTTACGTGGTTCCAATAAAGCTCATTTTCAGTGCTTCGGATGTAACATTATACTTTTCCTGTAGATTTTTCTAAAAAACTACTTTTCGTAGAGGTACTGTCCTTTGATCACTTCTTACGTTCTCCGAGCGAGGATTCTTGCTTTGTACAATCTATGTGGTCTTGGCGAAACATTCTATGTAAAGCTTCTTGGTGATTCATATAGTGATTCAGGGCAGCTTCAGAATGACCAGCATATAATTTAGAATCGCCATAAAATAGTTGGGATTCACAAATCAGTATGCCATTATCAAGACAACATCAGAAGAAACTCTAATATTCATATTTAAAGTATGCCGGGATCTGTGATTGAAGATATACTGGCACGACTTGCCACTGATTTACTATATTAGCGCTACCTCAAAAAGTTCTTCAAATACAAGTCGCGTCATCAAGGTAACAGCCGATTGTTCTGTCATTTATGAATTGTACTCAGGCAAGGCTTTTTCTGGTGATAAACAAGAAGAAACGTCAGAACAACTTCCCATTAGTCTTCTCATGCATAAATTATTTATCAATTTCCAAATACCCATTGAAGTCCACTTAAAATAGTGTTGTATAATATAGTAGAAAAATTGCTGATATATGTAGTGATGTCTTTGTGCATGAGAGGGCTAGTTTCCTACAGATAATCGTTTTGGAATTTGAGTGACCTTGAATTAAACGAATTGTCCTATGGAAGGGGTTGGTTCTTGTGCTCGAGTTCCAATCATCGCCGGGGCACAAGAAGCGAGAAAGAAACGCGTGATACTTCTGGAACACAACGAGGTTACATCTTCCAGTTCTTAAAACTCTGTACACGATGTAGATAGCGCACGCGCGATTACCGACTTAGTTTTTTCTAGGCTATTTACAAAAGCACTTTTATAGCCTCCGTAGATTTTTAAAGAACTCTACTTCGCAACAGATACACTACTATTTCTGTACGATTTTCATCACATGATCATAGGAGTTAGAGAGATATTATTTATTCTCTTGGGAAAATTATGGAGAACTTTGAACAGAGCTCGCTTAGAAGTTATTTACACAACGTTTTTTCACGCTCGTTATTACAACGAAACAGTTGCACTCTGTACCGTTGGTGAGCATCCCTTTCACAAACGTATGGAATCGCCCATAAATACGTTATTGTTACTAAAACGTGATCGTTTCAAATGAGTAATATTAACTCTTCTTCACTGCGCAGCGATACATATTTACATCACTATCATTTTTACTTTTGCTTCAATTAATTTAGAATCTCAATTATTTGATTAAAATATGTACTTACAATATTTTTAACCTGAAGAAGGAAAGTCTTTTCGTAGTAAAATTTTAAAGAATTATAATTTTAATTAATTAAAATTTTAACATTTTGAAATTAAAGCTATAATTGTTTAAGTTAAAATTTTAATTATTTTTCCTGCATATTGTGCTCTCATTTATATGGATTTAAACAAATGTTAAAAAATAAAATATAGAACAGTGTAATAAAAATTATTAAAAAATGCAAATAATATTTTTTTAAAAGAAAATCAAGACGGAATTTTTCTTATCACTACAATGCATGACTTTGACACTTGCCGAAAGCGTTAATTACCTTTTTATAAGTAAAATGTAATGCACAAACTGAGATATAAAACTCGATTAATAGTTATTACCCTAGGAGGATAGCTAGCTGTAAGTAATTTGAGTTTAAATGATGAATTTCTAATTAAATCAGCAACTGCTGTTGAAGGCTTAGTTATAATTTTGAGAGCCATGTGGCAGGGCGTTTAGTTTTTTTTTTTAATAATTCATGTATTGTATAGTTTAACTTTTCAACTACGAAAACTAGAATAATATTAATAATTTCAACAGAAAGCTTTCCTCAATACAAAATATATTTTTTCATATACTAAGCAACCATCTTATAAAATTCTGAATTTAAAAATAAAATAAAATCTAGTCCTCGAGATTTCAGAATACCGAATTGTTTCCTTTTAAAATTTTGAATTAAATAAAAGATGTTTAAGGTATCCGACTAGGTTCGAAGAAAAAATTTTTAAAAAGCATGCAAAAAAAAACTTATAGAGCTTAATAACAAATATAGGCTTAAATAGTCACAATTAGAAGTAAAAATATATATCATCAGTAATTTTTTTTAAATAAATATTTTTTTCAATATTTTTAATAAAAATTTCAATGTTAAGAAAAACAGAATAAATGAAAAATATGGGACATTTTTAATCTTAATTTCGCACGCTTACTTTTCAAACTATCTAGAATGTAATAGACCGCAAGATAAAATTTATTTTAATAAATAAATATTTTATGAATATTCAAAGTTGGCGTCATTGATTTTTCGCCAAAATTACCCTATGATTCGAACTGAAAGAGACTGTAAAACATGACTAAATAAAGCTATCATAAAATCTGCGGTCTATTACACCCTAAAAGGTTTTTTACACATGTGTACCAAATTTCAATGAATTTTAATGAATTATTTTGGAGATATCACGTTTCTCGCGGACAAATTTTAGTGAAATTTTCATTTTTCAGAAAACACATTTAAAAAATATAATAATACATTAGTTCAAATAAATATCAAGGAATGAAATATTCAAGGACTAAGAATAAAAAGAAAGAGTGTTTTAGAATCTTAAAAGTTATGGCTTTGTTTTTAGATCATAAAAAAGTTTTTGAATTTTTCTTCGAAAATCGGTTTTTTCAACCTAGTCGGATACCTTCAGAAAATATCTTAGAAAACATTTTAGAAAAATATTTTCAAAGTAAATAAAAAAAACTTCAGAACTCTATCAGAAAAAATTACTCATTAACGTTGAACTTTGGTTCAGAAGAAAAGAAAAGGAATTAAGCAAGATTTTCTTTCAGAATTCTCTTTAAAAATGAATAATTAAATTCCTTCACTTCTTCATAAAAATATTTTTAGAATAAAGCTTTAGAACTTTTTCACAAAAAAATTATAGCTAATTTTATTTTAAGCCCAAAATTAAATTATTAAAAACTAAGCTGATAAAAGTTGTTAAAATAATAGTCTTTTCAGAGTCGAAAATTAAAATTTACATTTCATCATAAAGCAAAAACCTCATACAGACTTATCTATATTTCGCAATAATGTTGCATACTTGGTCCACATTTTTGTAAGCAATAAATGAAGCTAAAACCTCTGAGATGAGCCTCATTTCTGTACATATATTCCAATAATGGGGAATTTTAAATGTGTTTTAATATATCTTTTACATCCCAACTTCCTACTATGTCAGCATATTATTTATTATATAACGTCTTATTAGGTGCTATATATGAAAGAAAATTTATTTCCTTATGCTGTTATCAGCCATTGATAATATTCAAATATTGTTTATTTCGTAATTAATCAATAAAATTATTCAAACATTATTTCCTTATGCTATAATAATAATGAATCTACCGGAAATTATCTAAAATGTCATTTCTCATACCATTACGAATGTCATTGTAAAGTAGTTGAATGTTAGTTCCTTCTCATTCAAAATGTTATTTCTTTATATCGAGATATGGATCACTGGAAATGATCAAATAGTTATTTCCTTATCATCAGTGAATCGTTGAAATTAATCGAATGACACTTATTCATACCTCCTGAGTAATCCAATTTATTTAAAATGATATTTGCTTATATCCGTATAAATCATCAAAATTATAAAAAATGTTATATTTTTTTTAGCTATCGATAATGCTCTTTTGGGATGTGATCTTTCTAGATTTTTTTGTCGAGTAGTGCATCTCTAAAGTTGTATCTACCATAATAATAGGTGTAGATCATAACTTTCAGAAGATATTTTTTCTTGTATGCCAACACGTTGCGACTAGGGTCTCTGCAGTGAAAAATCTACCAAATTTTTTCAGTGATCTAACAGGTACCAACTCCCATTTATATTCGCATATGTACAGGTTTATGAATTTAAATATACCTGTTAAGAACACTGTAGACAGAGAAAAACTAACTGGTCCAAGAACTGCCATTTCAACAGGAAACGAATTAAGTTCAAAAAATGAACAGTAGTCATAATTTAACCATGATGCTTACTAGAATGGTTAGAAATTAAACTGTATACCGTGTAAGATACTTCAGAGAAAAAAAAACTAATGGTCCGAAGAACGCCAATTCTTGTTGAGTATCCATTGTAGAACACTAGAAACAATGACACAAGAAAGTTCTAAAAAATGAAAGATAATGAAGATAGGCGAGACAGTTCTCTAGTATGCACTCGTTGTTGTATAGAAATTCAATTAAAGTTTTATCACTTTAATGCTAGTTGCAGATCAAAAGTCTCTTTATACCTTTAAAAAAATGTTAAAAAAGAAAAGCTATATACTTGTGGGTTTTTTTTTTTTTTGTATTCAATAAAGAAAGTATCAATTTTTTCTCTCACATTATAACTATCTTATCATCGTCTACATTATTAGTTCTAGCCTGGGAGTTTCTGCAAGATGGGCCAGTTTTCGGTTTTTAGCAAAACTCTACCAGACTTCATAAATCTAGTTCTTCTACTTAGGCTCAAATATTTAAATTGCCGGCGTTAAGATTTCGATAATCTGTAGCCCGAAAGGAGGACGTCGTACTTGTGTTCAGATTTAAGTTCGATAAAACAAACGCATTTTCGTGCAGAAAGAAGCCATATTGAAATAGAGAAATGGCAATATTAATGTTCTTGAATTCATTCCCGTAAAAAAAAAAAACACATCCCGCTAAAAACAACTGAATATTTATTTAATAAAAATCATAAGAAATGTATATCTGTTAGTTTTTTTAATGATATTTTTAAAAGTGTAAACCCTTTTTTTTGACATCCTGTCCTTGGTTGAAATGCAATAGAGATTAACTGTCACCTAACTTACCCAAACCTATAGACTTAATGAATATATAATATATATACTGAGGGTAAAACTTTGAGGTAAAAGAAAATGAACATTTTTACCAATTTTTTCTCTTTTGGTTTCATTCATCTTTGCCTACCTCAGAGATTTGGTAATGTTTGAGTTACACTTTTTTACAATTCTCTGAAGAGGTATACATAAATTTTAACCGCCCTGTATGTAAAATGCTGAAGTAAAATTAAAAATATTTATATCTGTTCACAGACTTATAATTTTTTTCAAACATTTAATGAAAATACCAGATACCGACTCAAAAATTTAAAAAAACATATTAACATTCACATCAAGAATGTATAATTCTTTAAACAATAAAAAAACGTAAAACATTATTTTTGTTGCACAATCTGTTGAATCATTTATTAGAAAATCGGCTAAAAATACATGTCACATAGGAAAGTGGGGACCGAATACCATAGCATGATTTTAATTTGGAGGCTAAATCCAGAGACAATTGAGATTCCCTGAATTTCACACAAAAAATGGAGAAAAAATTCGACGGTAGGCTGTCTCACTCATGCAGAAACCGCATGGGATTGAGGGTGCATTAGATACTTACCTTACTCAAATGTGATTTTCTGTGACTAAAGTTGTTCTAGACTAAAAAGTAAGATCTATGTGACTTTGACCTATGCACTTCGTTAAATGAAACTAGAACACAACCTCAATTCAATTAAATCGATGGAAAAGGACAGCTCAATTAATCAATAATTGTATAATAATAGTTGAGTGACAGTTAATTAGATTAACTAACTGTGACTTTCTGTGACTAAAGTAGCTCTATGTGGCTTTGACTTATGACCTACGCTTCCCATGGCCTTTCTCCGTTAAATGAATTCAATCTGAATGAATTAATTATTAATCATAAAATTCAGTTAATATACCGCTCACATCGGTGCTTTAATGACGTCATCAAAATTCTTCGTGATTTTCCAGCTTTTTGCAACTCGACTGTGATCAAAACATAATTACAAATTCTAAAATTATTTTTGCAACTCAATGTCTACCTTTCTTGTTAAATGTAAAACTAAAACTCACTTTTCTATTATTTGGTTGCATGCGTATAAGCGCTTAAAAATACCAATGAAAAACATCAATTTTTTTTTTTTTTCCTTCCCGACACACCATTAGGCCACTATGGAGAGACGTAAGTCTACGTCAAAATGATAACCAGGTTTGAAAGTTTTCGGAAACTGGTATTTATAATATTAAACTAATGGTCATATTTTTAAATAAAAATTAAAGCATTATAATTCAAACAAGATAATCAGATTTTATATATTTTTGTTCTTTTGACTGAAAAACATGTCGGCAAAAATTCATGAACTCCTTATCGCTAAAGTGTTGGCATTTTTAAAAAGATTTGTTTCAAACATTAGAAACGTTGGATTTGCATCCTTTTTCTTTGCAAGTCTTTTTATCAGAATTTCTGAAGAAAATTAGTATTTGTTTTCTTTACATCCTTCAAATTCTTTATTATTCAGAGAAGATCGAATGGGCGATTCTGTGTGAAAACTGTTGTTATAAACTATTCATATGATTCGTCAAGAGGCATGGATCACAGAACCTGTCAGCACATGTTAGAGAATGTTGTACAAGGTACATTTTCAGTAACTAATCACGAAAGATTCTACAAGGTATTAATATAACAGGGTTCAATGTGCTTGAAATATTTGTTTATTAATATGTATTTTATTCAAGGAGATTACCAATTTCTAGCAATTATAACAAAAATGAAGAAATTAGCTGCTTTTGTTATTCTTTCGTTTTTAAACAGGGACGATTTTCGGTGAAGATAAATTTTGTTTTCTGAAATACCACTCAATGAACAATCTCATTCTACATATACAATATTTTAAAAAATTCATAATAAAGATATAACCACGTTTAATGTCAACATTAGTGGAATTTATTTTTGAGTGAAATTATAACGATAAGCATTTTTAAAATAAGCATAGAACTTTCCAAGTGTTTCCTATTTTGACAAACAATAATTGAATTTCTCCATGACGTGACGTTTAATGTCATTTAAAAAAATTGAAGAATCTGAAAAAGATAAAAAGTATTTATTCAGGCGCAGTTCACGTTTACTGGTAGGACTAAAAAATTTACTTAGACAGTATAAATTTGTTTAACTTGCTTCAAGAAACTCCATTTTGTAAATAAATAATTCGTGTATCTTCTAAAATTAAATCACTATTAATTGTGTATATTGTTTAATAAATATTTATATTGTTTAGTTCTTAAATTCGTATTATCAGCTTTTGCCTCTCATCTTCAACATTTTAACCGATCCGTAAAACACATTTTAGGTTAAAAATAATTAAATTTGATAAATAACTACATAATGGACGAAGGGACTCAAGTCACGAGTCTCCTCAAATTTTTTTCCTTTCGCCAATGTAATTTACTGACTGCATATTCATATTATCTGCAGACAATTATTTGTGTAATGGTCTATAATAGGCATCAAAATTGAACTGCATGGTAAATCATAATATCACGAATAAATTCTACTTATCAAGTGACCCAATTTCACCAATAAGTAAAAATAGGATGTATTTTGAAACTAACTAAGTTAAAATATTAATAAAATAAAATTACTTAATAGTTTTCCATTTTATATTACTTCCATGCAAAACAGCAGATGTTTTTAAAGAACAGAATTTATTTCTTTCATAAATATAATAATGTGCTCAGCTATTTTTAGACTTTTTTGTTATTGCTGTTTCTATGGAATCACCTGTTTAAAATAGGGAACTGTAAGAATACTTCCCATTATTAAATAGGTTAATTATAAATTCGCATGATAAATAAAAGCTATATACAACAGGAGAGTAGTGTTTTTTTAAATATAAATATTTGTTAAAATGATGGAGAATTATGTTTTTAATTGAAAATGAAAAATGACTTTTTCAGTAATATGTAAGAATGCGAACATTTTACATAAATGAATTACCTTGATCTAAATCGTTGGATCGTCCCTGTATTGAAAAGAAAGAAACTGATTTGTTTTTAAATAATTTGTATTTAATAACTGGTTCCGTATTCTTAGAAAACTGTCATTTTCTATTCCGACGACTTCGGCATTTCCAAACAATCTCTGTTGCTTAAAAAAAAACAGATTATAGAACAATAAATATACTGCTTATATCTGTACAAGAACACAAAACTATGTATTTTAGATGAAAATATGAGATTATATATTTTGTAGAAAAAGAATATATTCATATTGAATGTGTTTCGCTGGATTGAGTAAGTTCTATCTAACTTTGACCATTACACTTTCAGACGACCTTTTTAAAACTAAAAAGAACTGTTACAGAATTTTTGAATACGAAGACTCTTGTAATGGAAACTTTTGAATGCACTAGATGTAAATATGCCATTATTTTGAAGTTTGGATAGTTTTATGTCAATAAAAGAAGTTATAGTACACACTGACTCAAAATGTACATTCTTGTTCGTGTTCATTTTATCACAGATATTTACAATACTCGTATATTCAAATATCGGTCTATAAAAGCAATTGTGCAGGTTTTACAGAAAGAAATCGCACATTTTGGAAACAACTTTGATTTAAAAACAAAGATAATTAGAATTTATAGGAAATAGAAAAGTTCATATTATATAAATTATGTTAAAAATAAAAAAAATTATTTGCTACAAATAGGATTTTTCCCCATATTAATGGAGAAATGGAAAAAAAAAATGTTGGCTAGAAGGTTGCATACTTGTTAAGTCAGGAGAAAAACGCTCACATTTCGTTATTGAAAACGTTACGAAAATATACTTTTCAAGTTTTGAAACATAAAATAAACTATATTACAGTGAAACCTCTCTGAGCGGCCACCCCTCCGTTCCGAGAAAAATTGGCCGCTCAGAGGGGGTGGCCGCTCGGAAGGGTTTTCGTTACAATTACAAGATAATCGCTATAACACATAATATAAACAAGTCTGACACGTATTTCTTATTTAAAATGAAGTTTGAGACTTATCTAAAGAGAAAATAGTACTTTATTTAATAATTTTTTACATTTTTTTGTGACTGTTTTAAGTTTTTACCCTTCTCGGAAAAAAACCATTTTTTCAAGTTCGTTTTTCAGTTTAAAAAGTAAATCTCTAACTGATGCGTTTGTTAAATGGGATGGGCGAACCCACCTGGCGGCCGTTCAGAGGTGTTGGGTGGCCGTTGCTAGGGCTTATTTTAACATTAAGTCTATGGGCCGAAAAATCCGTGCCACGAAAAATTGGCCGTTAAGAGGGGTGGCCGTTCGAAGAGGTTTCACTGTATTATATTAATTTTAAAAAATTATACGGAGAAAAAAATCCACAAGATGGAATGTCATCCGGATGCTAAAAGGATATTTGATGCAGCCGCCTTGTTATCCTGACAACATGCACAAAACTTACAAATTATCAATCATCCATTAATGATCAATGTACAGGGTATCCACGAAAGGTCTTTATTATTCTAAAAATTTATTTAAAAAAAAAAACCAAAAGGTGAAATTAAATGCAGTTTGCGGCAAAAGAATGAAGAGACCTAAGAGTTTGTTTGATTGTTTTTTAGTATCAATAACCATATGTAGATGGCGCTAATTACTTGGCAGCAGTGTGGTTAACGGAAACAAAATCATCGAAAACCGTACAAAAGAAAGTTTCCCTGATATACCATAGAAGTCCATTAAGTGCGCCTTCAATTTATGCATGGATGCAGAAGTTGAGAGATACAGAAAAATGTTTAAAAAACGCTTGGCGGGAAATCGAGTCCAGTCTAGACATTCTTCGTGCTACTAAAGAAGCTTACGTAGAGCTACACAAAATGTACTGTAAAAGAAACAGTTAGCTTTCTTCATTCTTTTGCCGCAAATTGCAGTTCACTTCACCTTTTCGTATTTTTGCTATTAATGTTTAGAATAATAAAGATCTTTCTCGGGCACCTTGTATTTTGACTTTTCCAGTAATCGTTCAATATTCTCATAAAGATGAACAGAATCCGAAACTGGTACCGATGTACCATGACATTTTACAGCAAAACATCTTTTAACTTTTCTTGCTTGAATCTAGTGAAGAATCTCCATTCACGTTTTTAAATTAAATAAGCTTGGTTTTGGTCTCTGGAATCCAAAAATAAATACCCTTTTTTTCTTCCCAGCTGACGAATTTTTCTAACTCCAACAATACATTCTACGGAGAAATTCCACAGTTTATCTATACCACCCTACCCTACCCACAGTTGCACACCAAATAAAAAAGAAGCCAAAAAGAAAAACTAAAAAGAATAAATATTTAAAAAATGATTAAGTTTAGTCTTTGTTCTTCAATCATGAAACATCCACAGATATATACTTGGATCGTTTAAATATTTCCTCATTTACATTGTTAGACAAATGCATTAACAAATACGCACAAAATATACTAACAGACAACACAACATATTCATAAAAAAAACGAAATATTCCACTAAAATTCTTTCGTAGACATGAAATATCCAGCTTACCTAACTTATATCTTCTTCGCTTTATACTTGTCGATGCTATAATCTGATTATGTCAGCACACCGGCTTCTATATCCTCCACTTATAAGTCTAGTGACAGTAAAAAGTGTAACCATCTGATGCTAATATGTCATTTGTAGTCCTAAAATGATTCAGAAAGAACAAACTTAATTGACGTATTTAAACAAAATTGTATTTTTATCGAACTACTGGCATTATGCATTTTTTCATTATACTGTTAAGTACAAATAATCGAAATTCAAAAAATGGTACGTGATAGAACAAAAGTAAGGCCATTTTTGGATTAAGAAAGACAAATGCAGTACAAAATAAAAGTTAATATCAAAACAACAAAATCAGTGTTGACCTGTGTTATCTTTTACTTTTGAAGAACAACGTATAATAAAAGAAAACATAGTATACAAAGTAATTGCAGTAATTTAGCGAAATGGCATATTAAGATAAACATTCGGTGATTTAAAATCTGATGTTTCGCTAACAGATGATCATATGCAAAGCTTAAATATTTCTTTAAATTAAAAATATATTCCTAGTAAGTGTATACGGAGAGAGAACAGTGAATTTTAGGAGGAAAAAGGAAATCTTTAAAAGAAATAACTGATAATAATAATTAACCAACGATTTTTAAAATAATTTAGGAATTGATTAAAAGTGTAAAGCTCTCATGGACATTAACTCCGACTTTACAAAACAAGCGGAAGTTTTCTAATTGAAAGACACATTTACTTATATCTGCAGTCTTGTTCAGAGCCATAGTATTTACAAAGGAGATAGAGACTTCGAAGACTACTCCATAGATGGCACCACCACAGATTTCCAGATTTACAAGGACTCCCAATATCTAAGATCATGAGAATTACACCAGTGATAGGGAATTTAACACAGTGCACGGACTCGTTGGTCAAAAATCCCCGAAATCTAACATTTATCTATACTTATAAAAGGCAATCTTTATGTGTGTGTGTGTGCGATGTCCAGACGAATCTATCTTACTTACAGCCATGAAATTTGGCACACAGGTAGTCGTAATGGAGACTCAATCAGTGGCGGATTTTGACAAAACGGGGCCACATGCACTGAACGTTTTTAGTCTTCTCCGAATACTAAATGTCTTAAATTGACCGTCGGCTTAGCACTGCCATATACACCGAATAGATTTTGAGGCCCTCTAAGGTCTTGAGATACGAGGCGAACACCTCTAACGCCTGTGCGAAAATCCGACACTGGACTCAATGCACCTCGAAACCCGAATTTTGAAATTCAATCTAGAAAACTTTTATTTATTGTTTTGCGGGGATTTTTCGCACGTTTTTGGCCGATCCATGAGAAATATTGATTGCATTAAAACAATCGGATAGAGAAACAATTATCGTTTCAATGATGCTTGTTTTGAAAGTCTGACGTAATTTCCTGAATTGTGGGAAAAAAATAATAATTAAAAATCAAATGACTTCATCTCACTTTTTAATTTCCTTACCTTTTTAAAAAATTCTGATCTAACAAAAGGGACGTTCCTCCTTCATTTAAAACAAGAACGTTTAAAATGCTATTTTAAGTCGATTTTTAATTAATTTTTTAGTTGATCGAGTCGGAGATGTTTTTCCGAAGGAAGAACTATTTTACGGAAAACACGTTTCAACCAAGTGTGCGCCATCTGGTGGAAAAAAATTAGAGCCATTGTTTTATTTGGCATCCTGCCATGAACGAGTGTAGATACGGAATATGATGGATTACTTTTATTGCTTCAGTCTAAATGAACTATCACACCGTTTATATATAAGCAGGTTAGGCAAAGGTTTTTTCTCCTTTGGTTATTTTTTTCTTTGTGCATATCTGTTTGTTATGCTCTGATCAATTTCGCATACCACTTCAAGCTCAAGATAGGCCATTTTTAAATCTTGGTGGGGTGGGATCGCGTCTCTCTATATATTTTTTATACTTTTGATTTATTTGTTTTATACCTATTGTTAGTCGAGCATAAATGTTTGTTAAAAAACACATGCTCTTTATGTTGCGCTCAAGTTCCTGCGTTTTCTTTCATTACAAATCTACAAGCGAAGCTGGAAAAAATGGACCTCAAGAACCCAATAATGTGGCTTCAAAGCTTAGCAACTTCAATTTAAAAGCTTTTCCTTGGATGGCATTAATTCAAAATATTTAATGTTACTTATTGAAGTTTTAACCAGAATCTGAAGATTTTATTGCGTCAGCCTTACAGAATTATTACTCCATTATAACGGGCGAACCAGCTGGTTGTTCCGAGAATCATGAAAATTGTTTTTACTCAGTTTAAATTCTAATAGCATCGTTCACAATAAACTTTATAATCTAATTGTTTTTTTTTTCAACTTATATTCACCTAAGATCATTGTCGCTAAGAAAAATAGGCGGGCAAAATCAGTTATACATAAATTTTTTGTTACGATTTCGTTTACAAAACTTTATTTTTGTCATTTTGAGTCTTTATTTTGTTGAAGTCATGATACCACTCGCAACGCCGTGCGAGTACTGTTAGTTTAATTTTAAACATTACCAAATTTGATTGGACATCATCTTAACTTACAGGAAAGTTTAATTTAAGTATGGGCTGAAAAGGCAAAAACATTATTTATTGCAATTGGTTGACATGCCTCACACACACTTTTTTTCCAGTCTTAAATTTATTCTCACAGTCAGTCAGCCTATCGTTCCATATATTTTAGGGGCAAGTAATATTTACCTTAGAATAAACTAGTTTATCGTCGACTTTCATCTCTAGACGTTCATCAGGTGGCAAGTAGCTCTGGAAGTAGAGTGGATGCACCCTTACCCTTGGCGTTCCTTATAATGCCCTGAAGAGGATAAATATAGGACTGGATTTCCCATAGGACCCACAAAGGCAGCAGCAGTCAGAAGGGGCGTTTATACTGAATGATAACCAAATATTTACAAAATTTTCAAAATGATATTGAAAATTAAGTAAGGTTATACAATGCTGTCTTTTTATTTATAAATTACTTTTTATTACATAAATAAAATGAACAGTGCATTTCTCTCTATAGCTGATCTGTCTTGCTCAGCCATAGGCAAAAAGCATTTGCCATGTCTCTCCCTCACCCACTCAGCGTAAACCACGGAGAAAGAAAAATACCAGATTTACTCCACTACAGTAATTCCAAGTTAATGATTATACTCATATTGCTGGACTTTTACATATTTACTGATAGTTGGTTCGTAAAATATATCATTACAACTTTTATATACAGTTTAGTTAACTCAGGTATGCCTGAAAGCCGCAAAAAGATAAACCAACAAGAGTGTTAACCAAATAATACAAGGGAAGTGAAATTTTTATTATAAAATGAAACATGCACTAATTATGGCTTGTTTATGCAACATATGAGGTTTAATTTAAGTCCGACACAAAATGAAAAATATATTATTTATCATGGTTTTCCTTATCTGTCATATATTCAACTGAAAATTCTAAAACAATTTTTTGAGTCGGGAGTGCAGAATTAAGTGCTTTGACCTAGGCGGAAAAATGTGCAAATCTGACCCTGAAGAAGTAACAAAACAATGGGGGTGCTCCTTTCTCTAATCCATAGGAGTCCACTCCACAGGTAGTTTATTTCCATTGGGCTTCATTGCACATCAGCTGATCATTGCTTACCTCTACTGGTGTTGCGCAAGCTCTTCTGTTGCTTGTGGTATTACATTACCTAACTTGAAATGAGAAGAGTTTAGGGCTTTCTTTTCTATTAAGAAAGTACCGGGTTGTAGCTTAGGATTTATTTTATTGCAGGATTATTGTCATTCTCTATTTTACTGAAGAAGTAGATGGCCAGTTTTTGTTTATAAAAATAATCTTGCAATGGAACCTCTTTAGAACTTAGTTTTGCCTTGCTCCTTCTTCATCCCTATTCAATTTCAATGTTAAAACACTTTATAGCATTGCAGGTATTTGACACTACGTTGCCTTTTCTGAACTTCCAACGAATTGACCATTCCTTTTCGAGCTCAGATAAAAACGGTTGTATTCTTTCTTTTTTTCTTCCCCTCGCAGTAGAGAAGGATCTTTTATCAAGCGATTCAAGCTCTCATCTCAATCTTAAACAAAGCAATCAACATTTAGGAGCTGATTGACAGATGGGCTGGAGGGTGATCATGGCATAGAACGTGTAGATGTTGGCTTTCTTTCACATATTGTTCGAACCAACTGTGACAAAGAAGAGTTACTGTATCTTGTCCTTTGTCAACGTACAAGACATGCCGACTTCTTTCACCCCACTAGTAATTCAAGATCTGTTTGAAGTTTCTTTGGCTGACGAAGATGAAGAAACCATTCCACCAACTTCAGAGAATGCAACTTCAATTCATAGCGATCACGCCAGTTATGGGGGATTTAATGCAGTGCATGGACTATATGGTCCAAAATCTCCGATACACAACATTTATTTAAACATTACTAAATTTCACTTAAACTTTTCGTATAAGTAAAAATTATATCAAGTTAAGTAAAAGCTGAAATAGCAAGGTAATGATTAATTATTGCAATTTACTTTACACACACTTCCTTTCGATGCTCATTCGTTTTCACTATCATCCAACCTATTATTCCGTATAATAATATTTAGAAAAAAATTTTTTAGTAATATTTACCTTAGAATTGACTGGTGCATCATCGACTTTCACCTCCGATCATTCATCAAATGGCAAGTAGCTTGAGGGGACACAATCCTACATTCACTCCCCCCTCTGTGTTTCCTCTACTGTCATGAAAAGGACAAGCATGGCCATTGTGTGTGTAGGGAGAAGAGTTAAAAAAGATCTGGTAATCAATCGATTGCCGCTAAATGGTACTTCAACAGTTTACGTTGTTTCAATCCATCCAAATTGCAACCATTTTGCTGATACATAATTATTTCAAAGTACTCATTCACATTAATCATCAAAAAACTTCTACAGGAGATAAGGGAGTCCAGGCAAAGGACCTCCTCACACCTGAAGTAACCTTGTCCACATAAACACCTCAAATGCTGCAAAATTACAAGAGATTGTTTATAGCTTGAGTATCTGTAGAGTAACCAACGGTGTTCATGTTCAACATCATTAAACAGCAAAACAGCTCTAGTAGTTGCTTCTCTTTCATATAACTAGAATACTATTTGGGCATCAGCAGAACCACCAATAGAAATCATGTTGAACTTCAATAAACTGCAAAAAAGCTCGAGTAGCTGCTCTTTCATATAGCTGCAATTTAGTGCTAATTATGTGTGGTTATCTCAGTATCATTACTTTTGAACAACCTATACTGCATATTCTTTTTACATACGTGTGGTTACCAACATTAAAATAATAAAAATTCTGATAACCATCTTCAACTGAATAACTATTTTTTTCTTCAGCATTTAAATTTCTGAAATGATCTACTTACATTTAAGAAATAATTATAATTCAACTAAAAATATATTATTTTGAATCTTTGTCCATTTAAAACAAATTTGAAGTACTTAAAAAGTAATTTAAATACTAACTGAATGTTTATGACACAAGAACCAAACACACAGTTTGATCAAGCAGTGCCTGTCACTTGGTTCTCCAGTATTTTATTTCTTTTGTTGTCACCCAATAAAAGTATAAATTAAAAGCCTGTTACTAAAATGAAAGTCAGGAAGAAAACAGAGAAAATTTAAAATTCTTTATTCGAAAACTAGTAAAATAAAGACCAAATTACAAGCAAAAGCTGTTCACATAATGAATTTAAAAAAAACAATCATATGTGCTTTACCCAATGTGAAAAAATGATCTTTACATTACAGAATATAAAATCTCACTCGATTTTATTTCAGTTGAGGATTCCATCAAAGGACTGGGCGATGGATCAATACCTCATCAAATCAATTGCAAGTGATTGTAATTTCATAAGGACAAAATGTGATGTCATTCAGTATCTGTATCACCATCTTATAGAAAAACATCACACAGTTGTACAGAGAAAGTTAGAAAAAGTTCAGAATTTAAACCTATCAAAAAAATTTACAAAACCACAATATGAATCAATAAATTGTATAACAAAGAAATCACCGATGAATATTTTTTTACTGAATATATTGATTTTTGAAGCAGTCACTAAAGTTATATGAATAAAAACATTTCAATTATTTCAGTTAGGAAAACAGTTTGATATATAGAATTTCCTCTAACCATTACCCCTTTCTAGAAAAATATTTCAGGTGAAACAGTTTTTTGCAAACCAATATATATATATATATATATAATGAAAAATAAAACAAGCAAATAAAATATTAATCTACAATTAACAATAAGAAATTTAATCATTGTCATTTGGCAAATTTTATTGAAATGTTTTCAATCAAAATATCTTACCTGGTTATTTTTGTTTAGTAGTTTTGAAGAATTGAAGTTCTTTCTGTCTCCGCATTTTAACTTCAAAGTTTATCTACACAACCTTATTGGAAGTCGGGACTCACAATTTAAAAGCACTGAGGTAAAAGTTGTTAATCCGTAAGTTTATGTGTCACAGTACAATATAAAATTCAAATGAATTTATTTACAAATTTCTGAAGGCCTTAGGAAATATATTGTTCTTCTAGTGGTCATCTGTCCTATCAAGTTTTCCCCTATAATAGACTTTAGTGGGAGTTTTAAAAAAATCTCTCACTGTTGGAAATAATTTCTTAGGGGTAAGGAAATATGTTAACACCTTTATATAAGTCATAAATATTACCCACTAGAGTCAAATACTTTTTATTTTATACAAGGGGGGAGGAAATGTAGTAAATATAATGTAACTTTTCTATTTATATCAATTAGTTTTATTAGTTGGGGATTTTTCTTCTAAATCTCTTAATGGGATGATGTACCACATGTAAAATTAACAAAAATGAAGAAGGTGAGTAACATATTCCAGTTATTTTTTTCTATCAGTTAGTCAGTCGCAGAAAAAGTAAAAACTTTTACAAATATAATAATGAAACAAACCATAATAAAAATTAACAAAATTTCATTAGTTTAATAAGAGACTGGGATACTAACAAATGCTCTATCAAACATCAATTATTTTCAACAAACAGTTTGTTAATGTTTTTCAAAAATACTCGCCATAATACACCTCTATAAATCAAAATACTATTTAAAAGTTGATGCTCTTAGTTACTGTCATCAATGTTACTACTACCTATGTTTCCTGTTAAATTGTATATTCAAATGTTCCGTTATAATTAATGGAAAAAGAGACAGAAATGATCATATAGCTACATCATTGAAATTTGCAAATTATTAAAATAATTAACATCAAAATAATAAACACAATTTTACCTTACAAAAATAACAATTCATAAATTATCTCTACAACAAAAAAAGCATCTAACTGCAATGATAATCAAAACTATCGATATAAATGGCATATTTTGAAACGCAAGCCATTCTTGGCCTTGTTCATTAAAAATCTGACATCGCCCAGTCCTATTTCACACTTACAGAACAAAATGGATAAGCGTAACAGGAACCATCTCATTATCATCAGCATCAGAAAATGCTAAATATATATCCATTTATTTATTTATGTTATGTTTACATTGGAGTTTTAATTGGTGATTTTTATATACACGATGAAGATGCACTAGACCAGTTTATCGGAATGAAAGGCTACACCATTTCAGCTCTGAATCGGGAAGTAAAAACTGGATCACTGCACATGCCCAGAGACTTCCTAAACGTAGGTCTTGAGGACAAATTTCTAAATTGAAAGTGTTTATTTGAATAAAAAGCACAGATAATTTCAAAATCCCCGGCTCGACACTATTGAAAATATAATTTTTTTTTATATATATAGAGACATTTATTACACTTTCCACACAAACTGAATATTTATTATGCACATTTTAGTACTGAAATACAGTTCTTTTAATATAAGAAAATAAATTTCCACAATTAATTTAAGATGTGATACAGCTGTGTCTGCACCTTTAAACTTCTTTTGTTTCTAATGCTAGAGTTTTTTTTTTTTTTTCCTTGTTTCTTTTTCAAACAGCACAATTTTAATAATGCTTTCTTTTTGCACATAGCATTTATTGTGCAACAAAGAATTTTCATTTTCAATTTACATTCATTACTCCAAAGCATAATTTTGTAGAAATATTATGTAAAGAGCTTACATAAAAACTTTAAATTTCAATTTTCAAGACACGGATGTTTACTAGACGAAGGCTCACCAGCCCAGAGTGATTTCTACAATTTACTAACAGTCCACGGACTGCAGGCAGTCTTGAATCCAGCACTCCCTTCACACAGCATCTAGGACCTTATTAATTCCAGGATAGTCCATCAGGTAAAAAGAATCATAGTCACCCCTCCCAAAAAATGATACTGTCCCCAGTCAAACAATTACACTCATTTAAAAAGTCATTTTTTTCTGAATACATGGTATTATGTACACTACTGAACTCTGCAACTATAGATGAGTATAACACTGTTCCCGGCTCTTTCAAGACCGGACTTCAAAGCCTCTCCAGCGAAAGGGTGAAAGAAAATCCATATCCTTAAACAATATCCTTTTCAGGTGACTTTGGGGCCAGGGGTTGGAGGTCGCCCTCGCTTGCCCTTGGAAGGAGATTCTGGAACGTCGGAAACCAGATTGTCTTCACACTTCCACGGCAAAGAGAACTCACTGAAAGGAAATTTAGAAATAAATATGCAATTTCAAGTATTCAAGCTATGTCACTAAAATTCAGTGAACAGTAAAAAGCAGATACCTCTCCCAGCACTAAAAGCTTGATTGGAAGAAATTATTACATTATCAGCTATCTTTACAATAATATGGTCACTTTCCATTTCAATGGTCATTTATGAACTCATTTTACCAATTTAAAATTAAATAAAGTTTCTGGTGATTTTTCACATTAATATTCTGTTTTAGAGGTAAATGAGGGCAATTGGGGATAGACCAAATAATTTCAATCAAGGGATGCAAATGACATTTAAAAAGGCACCATGATCTCGAAACTTACATGCCATGCCTATGTTATGATGAAATTAATGCACACAAAATCCACATACAGGGTCAACTTTTGAAGAAATCGGACCATCAATCTAAAATTATCCAACCCTGAATCCAAGAGCATAATCCCCACCCTATCACAGCAAATACTTTGTACACGCAGCTATCACACATGACAAAATTATGGTGGAATCGGGTCTCAAATCTCAGATTCCTCTAATCAAAAGTCCAATAATCAAACCTCTACACTAGATGTAGCCTCCAAAATGAAAACATGTAATGAGGTACCAAACTATACTGTATGTCTATAAGCATTACAAATAGTCATCAGAAGAGTATTTAAAAGCAATACACTACCATAAGCAAGATAAGACAAAGATATTTAAGAGCTCTGGATTAAGAAGATTAACATCTAAAAAAGAAAAAAATATACAAGTTAAATTTCCTACTGGATAAAAAAAATCATCAGCAATTTATAATTCTTCAATAACAGTTCCCTAAACCTATTTTTTTTTAAATTTTTTAATACAAGGCCTACTGACATTCTCAGATGACGGGCCATGCACTGCAAAATGCAAGTAAGCCTACTTGCAAGATTTAGGACAAGGATATCGTAAAAGGCACATGCCCAACACACAATAACTCAAACCACTGCTACCGTAGTGGCTCAAAATGCACTCTTATCGAAGTCGGAAAGGAACAGACTTATTCATTTTCCTGTCTATTGCAAAGTTAGATCTCTGATAAGTTTTCTGAATGCACAGAAGATTGCATTGATTGAAATTCATCTTCAGCAGTCATAAACTCAAAGTGCCATGAGAAAGCATATGATGCATACACTATATGTCCAAAAGTATCCGGACACTTGCAGATTTTCACATTTTTTAGAATTTCTCCGGAATGGTTTAACCGACTACCATTAAACTTTGGACATGTAAAGAATAGACAATAACTCACATTTTACATTGAAGATTCGGTCCTGAGGGCAATTAGGGGACCGTCTATAAACTGATGAAGACAAAAAGGTGTTTGGCCCACCCCGCTTCACAGAATACTGATAACAAGATGAAACTTTCAGAAATGGTAATGTTTAATGTGTATAATATTTACAGGAATTTTCGTAAACTCAGCTCAAATATTTGGGAAGATATAAAGGTTTTCTTAAAAAATCTCAAATTTTTCCACCTGTTTTTTACTTATAACATGCAGAGTTTTCTGTTATATCATACAAAACTTACAGAAAAGATGACAATATGTTAGAGAAGCATTTGCGTAAAACTTTGGAAAAGAATTGTTGAATATTACAGGAATTAAGAGCATTTTTAGTAAATAATGTTTTACTGCGCATGCGCGAAACATAGCGTAATTTTTCTTTCACAACTTTAAAGCCAGACATATAGGGCAACTTATATAAAAATATTCAGTTCAATATCATTAGTATTCAGAAAGATATCGGCATTAAAACGAGCAGAATTTTAGCTCCTGTCAAAGAGAAGCTAAAAGATGAGGGGTTGTACACAAATTAATATTTTTTAAACTTATATCTTTAAATAGTTATATTGAATTGTATAGTGGAGAGCATTTGTTGAATACCCATGAACACATCTAACATTCGTAACGAATAAATATATATATATGTAGAATTATTAAAATCTTTTAAGAAAAGAAATTAATTAGATAAAAAATCGTTTCGCCATAAAATAAATATGTTTAAAAATATCGTTTGGCCGTAAAATTGTAATATGCAATTTGTTAATAATCCTGTAAATAATATAATTAAAGTAATAAAATTTTTGTTATTTATAGTGCCTAATTAGCTGGAATTTAAGTTACGCACGCAAATGATAAGTCTTCATGGATATTCAGCAAATTCTAACCACTATACAATTCAATATATCTATTTAAAGATATAAGTTTAAAAAATATCAATTTGTGTACAACCCCTCAACTTTTAGCTTCTCTTCGACAGGAGCTAAAATTCTGCTCGTTGTAATGCCGATATCTTTCTGAATACTAATGATATTGAACTGAATATTTTTATATAAGTTGCCCTATATATCTGGCTTTAAAGTTGTGAAAGAAAAATTACGCTATGTTTCGCGCATGCGCAGTAAAACATGATTTACTAAAACTGCTCATAATTCCTGTAATATTCAACCATTTTTTCCAAAGTTTTACTCAAATGCTTTTCTAACACATTGTCATCTTTTCTGTAAGTTTCGTATAATATAACAGAAAACTCTGCATGTTATAAGCAAAAAACAGGTGGAAAAATTTGAGATTTTTTAAGAAAACCTTTATATCTTCCCAAATATTTGAGCTGAGTTTACGAAAATTCCTGTAAATATTATGCACATTAAACATTACCATTTCTGAAAGTTTCATCTTATTATCAGTATTCTGTGAAGCGGGGTGAGCCAAACACCTTTTTGTCTTAATCAGTTTGTAGACGGTCCCCTAATTGTCCTCAGGACCGAATCTTCAATGTAAAATGTGAGTTATTGTCTATTATTTACATGTCCGAAGTTTAATGGTAGTCGGCTAAACCATTCCGGAGAAATTCTAAAAAATGTGAAAATCTGCAAGTGTCCGGATACTTTTGGGCATATAGTGTATGTCAGTGTAGGCAATTTTTTTCCAAAGTCATCAAAATGTCCCCAATGAGAAGAACATGGGGCAACTGTTCCTGCATTAATGATAGTGTGGTGATGGGATGGACATAGTGCAGAAAAAGTTTCATGATTACAGAACTTGGCAACCATTTTCAGAAAAGATTGTTGTCTTTTGTTGTATAAAACTGTCATGAAGCATCATTATTCAGGGATTGTGTACAAGGTAAATGCTGAAGAATCAGACAGCTGAACACAAAAGCAATTTTGTAGGATCAGAATCAAAATTTTTGCAGTGGTACAATGATGACCATGAAAATTTCCCAGACACGCCCATCCACAAGGCATCTTCTACAAGAGTTCCACACGGAGTGCCTAACCACCAATGGTTCTGATCCTGCTCCCAATGAATTATTTTCCTACACTTCAAAAAAAATCTTGTTTGGGATGCATATTTGAAGTGACCAAGAGATGGAGACATCTGTCACATATTGGTTCTTATCCCAAGCAACAGAACTCTGTGATACAAGAATACTAAAACTGGTCCTCATACAGAAGTAAATATGTTAAAAACTAACTCAAAGATTGCTGGATCTACTTCAATAAATGTTTCCATGATATTAAATTTTCTTTCTCTTTACGAGAAATTATTTTCTGAATTAGCCTTGCACATATTAAATTCGTTTCAGAAGGTGAACACATTTAGTCATAAGCTACCATGCACCATGACTTAGATAGTTGAAGAGCCTGACAAGTTATAATTTACCATTGCCCACAACTTCTCCTTTAAGGACGATAAAAATTAAAGATCAAATTTAAGACAATCCAACTAAATATATTCTAACAAGGAGAGGGTACGACTTGGGAAATTCAATTCGTGATGAAACTTGGCATATTAGTAGTATACCATTAGGGTGTTCACCCATTAATCTAAAAAAGTGCAATGCGCAGTCAATTCGGAGGAAATGGCCCTCAAACTTTGGGCACAACTTATATACCAGTAACTCTTCACAAGCAATCAGTGCTCTGATAGCTTAGATGTCAGCGCACTCGATTACCATTCGCTAGGTCCGCAGATCGGTCCTGGCTGCGTTTTTTTCAATATTGTTCCAAATTAAATTAAAGATTTAAAAATATTTTAAATTAAAACTTTAATTATTTTTGTGCAGAAAATAACTTTCTTGACACCTTTCATTTTCATGAATAAGTTCTTCATCACTCACAATAATTTTAAGGATGGCCAAAAGTATTTTGGAAAATTTCTTCACCCATCAACATTGCTTCATGAGAAATTGAAGCTGAAGATTCTGATGAAATTAAATTATTTTGAGCCAGTAAACTTTGATAATAAATAACAGCATCTTTTAATCTCAACTTTGACACTTCACTGCATAGTGATTCTTGTATGGTTCCATCTTCAACCTCCGACACACTAGCAGTATTATAATTCATAGACGTTTTCACTTTAGAATATTTTAACTCTCTGTATTATGCTAATTTAATCAAAAAGCAATGCGAAACACTTCAAAATCCAAGGTGAATAACCTCGTTTGTTCAGGTCTTCTAAAGGAATAGAAGTAAAAGCACCGTCGAAGAATTTCATACGATAATGAGTAAAGCCATTTATCCATTGGTCCCTTTTCAATTATTGAAATTTCGGACCATCTGCCTATGCATTTAATTGATTAACAGCTGCTCTCTGCTATTTTCATTCCAGCATTAAAATATTGGACCATCTGCATATGTATTCAATATATTAACATCTGCTCTCTACTGTTTCCAAGATAAAATAAGAACGAAGAATTTGTGAATATAAAAACCCAATAATTTAAAACTTTCAATGGAGTTAGAATGAGAATTTTAAGTATAGTTAATATTTATCCCCATTAAAGATGTATTTATAATTATTTTACCATTTATATATTATTTTTATTATTATTTTATTTGTAATTCAAGTATCATATAAATAAAGATATTTTCTGCATAAAAATAATTAAAGTTTTGATTTAAAATATATTTCAAATTTTTAATTTAATTTGGAATAATTTAAAAATAAAGAAACCTCAGCCAGGACCGAACTGCGGACCTTCTGAATGCTAAGCGAGCGCGCTGACACATGAGCTATCTGAGCATCGATTTCTCGAGAAGAGTTACTGGTATATAAGCTGTGCCCAAAGTTTGAGGGTCATTTCCTCCGAATTGGCTGGGCATTGCACTTTTTTAGATTGATGGGTGAACACCCTAATGGTATGCTACTAATATGCCAAGTTTCATCCTGAATTGAATTTCCCAAGTCGTGCCCTCTCCTTGTAAGACACAAACACAAGAAACTTACCATGGCTGAAAGAGAGGAATGAGATGGCCAAACGCTAACACTGGTAACTGCTCCGATACCTCTATGTATTCAACTGAAAAATCAAAAACACAACTTTAAGCATTCTTCTGAACTTTTAAAAATTGATATTGAGATCTTTACAACAGATTAATTTTCTTCAACTTATCACAAAATTATTTATTTCCATACCCATTTGGAAAGCATTATTTTTATAATGCCTTCTTTTAGTCAAATATCCTTTTCACTAACATGTATACCAGGGCTTTTTAAAGTTTCTTCATTCGTAATCTCACTTCAGAAATAAATTTTTCCACAATCTCATCTATGTATTTAAAAAAAAATCACAACCAAAAGTACACACATAAGCTAGAAAATAATTAAGGAAAATTAAGGCTTCATTAAAGACAGACCAAAGGAAAAAAATTAGTTACATATTTAAATTTGTAAAATTTAAATCAAGATGGCTTTCTCATTTATTTCTGCATACTAACACTGGAGAATGTAACAGAAGCACTATCAGTCATTTTTTTGTCAACCTACTTAGGGTTCTACTTAAAAGTTTAGGAAATCTTAATTTATATGAAAGCCTATTTCACAACAAGGCTACTTAGAAAATCAATCGCTGGTGAGGTGCACATGAATTTTGGGGGATCAACGAACCTTCTTCAATACCAATAGATGAAAATAACAGAGAAAGGTCCTCTCAATTTTCATCCAAAAGGATTCGTCATGCACTAAACATTTAAGCAACAATTATTTAAGCTGTTATTCAAAGAACAACATTATACAGGAGGAAGGGGTAGATCAGAATTCAAATTTCCATCTCTGTATATAAAACCACGAAGGTATGTGGAGCAAAACAGAGATTAATTTCTCTTTGGCCAACAGCAATGATCGGTTTGTTTCCAAACAAAACCAATAGCCTCCTCAAATTAGGCATAGCCTGCTTTTATATTCAATCAAGAGTGAAACAATTTCTTGCAAAAAAAATATTAATGATGAAATATTAATGCTCACAATATTTCTTACAATATACGGAAGAGAAAACAGCATGCAAATGAAACTTTGGATGAAATGATTCAAATGAGACCAATTAGAAATGAAGCAGATAGGCCTAGGTGAACCACGGAAAACTTGAGCAAGTCGATGAAGAGCAAATAGTGTTAATTCACAAACTTAAGTGAACATCAGAGAGGTACGATACTTGACTCGATCACTGTGTCCTCAACCTCTGAAACATACAGTTGTGTATGTAGGGAAGTTTTAGATACTTCTAACTTAAAAAGATAACTATATTTTCATAACTAATTAAGGGTGTATATTTTTTTAAATACCAAAGAGTATCTAGTAACTTTTGGGTACATAGAATAGTTTTAAATATTAAAGATGCTTAAATCCATACCTAGGTTTGTATTACTGTGAACATTGTATATTGTCTTAGAACATGCATATTTTTAAATTTCAAAGACTAGACAGTAGAGTACAGATGATCTGCCAGGGATCAGCTAATGTTAAAAATTGCCCTCAATAGTCAACAGCAAATTTGTCCCAATTTACTAAGCCAAACAAAAATTTGACAGTTCAGTTTATTTACATTAACATTTCATTTTGAAGCAACATGAGAGCATTTTTGGGAGAGACCTCGCAATTTTAAACCATGGTTGGGTGACGAAGACAATAGCTGAGCTGGCACATCTCACCAAACTTCAACACTAAATCGGTGCGAGGATTTTTGACTCTTAATATCAGATTCAGTGGAATTGAGTCTCAAATCTGGAACCCTCCAGTCCCCAAACCAAGACCTTACCGTAAGGTCACAGTGGCCATACAAGAATTTGATAACTGGAAGTAAAAAGAAAATTGTTTTGCGAATGAACAAAAAAACCAGGGAGAAGTAAAATAAAACCAGCAGGAGTGTTCTCCCCTAAACTTTCTCATATACTTTCCCCAAAAGGTGCCGTTTCTCCTTCCCCCGCGTGGCTAAAAAAAATCCAAACCTACTGTTATCCAGAATCCAATGACTATCAGAAGATTTTTCATTATAGTGATTGAAAAATATCTAGGCAAAGAATTCAAAGAGATGCATACCGATTAAAACGCATCTGTCACACACTGCTAGGTTTCACTCTTGCCGTCTCAAGGACAAACTGACATAATCGCTCCTTTTGCGAGCACAGATGTATGCATGCGCGTGGAGATAGCGGATTGGTTTCAATGGTAAATTATACAGACCGACAGACAGTCAACTCGGGCCCAAAATTTTATACGGACTTACATTCATGACGATAAAACTGTGTACCAAATTTTATCCATCTAGCTATTCAAGTTTTTGAGTTATAGTGTTCACATGACTTCGGACATACAGACAGACAGACTTCCTGTTGACGGATTTTGTCCAAAAGTTGACAGAAACCTACAAATTATGTTTAAAGACCATATACCAAATTTCATCCCCGTAGGTCTAATAGTTTTCGAGTTATCGAGTTCACAGACAGACAGACACACAGACATAATTCCAAAATTGTGTTTTTCGGACTCGGGGAGGTCTAAAGCGTGGAGATTCGTCAAAATCTTGAGTTCGAATTTTTTGACGATTACAATACTTTCTCTTTGTATACTTCGTATACGAGAAAGTAAAAAGTTGCAGCTTACTATGACGTGGATCTGGATAGAAAGAGTAGGATTTGTGCTGTACTGAGTTCTCTTTCTCTCTGGCTCGCTTCTTCTCAGCTGCCTTCTGGTCTCGAATTCTTTGGATGTCCCACCTGAAGAACAACAAAATTACATAAATTAATGTATGTTAATTGCTAAGTTTCCATTCTGAAAAGCTGGCAGCTTTTTCAATTAATAAATCATACAACCTATATGAAATACAAGGCATTTTAAAAGTTTGTGTGCTATTTATAAAAGTAGTAGCATTGCAAGTACATCTGACAGAAAGGATTCGCAAAAAGGATCAGAAAATTTTATGTATCTAAACTTGTTTTCAAGACATTTTGATTTGATTCCCCCTCCCCTCAAGTCGCTGATGCCCATGGTTTCAATAGAAGAGAAAATTTTATTCGTTGGCTGGCTGGGCCAAAATAGATGCAGTTTAAAGAAAGTTTAGAAACTCGCAAAAAAAAGAGAAGCACCATACAGGAATTCCAAAAGGTGGGGGAAAGAATTTGAAAGAAACAGGTCCTATTATTAATGGTATGGATATAGCAGTGGATCAACAAAGATCCTAAAACAATACATTATTTTTTACAAGTTTTAAAAATAAAAGGATAAAGAAAAAAATTGATACACCAAGCTTTCAAATCCTTTTTTACTATTTCTTTCCACTATATATAAAGTTAAACCTATTATAAATTGGGCACAAACTTTATGAATACAATGCTGTTACACACATATTAGCCAGTAGACCATCTTCACCAAATAAAAAAAAAGTCACCAGAGGACGTGCCTTAGTATGGCACCAAACCAACTGCAGGTTAAACTGATTATAACAGCCAAACAGACTGATATAAAATTGGTGACTTTCATGGTTGACGGGATAAAAAGGCAAGTTAAACTGAATACGAAATTGCATGCAGGGCTGCATTAAAACTAACTTTACAGCAAAATAAAATGAATACAAAGTTGATTTCTTAATTACTCATTTACATTTTTTAGTATACTGTACATAGGTGTCAAACATGGTTCATTAAAATAAAGCACTGGGCAAATTCAATAGACAAGAATTCAAAATATGACAAAAATCTATGCCATATACAGATTCCTAAATAAAAGCATGCAAATAGGAAAAGAAATAGGCATATTTTACATGCATGTACAATATAGAGTTGATCATTATAGTACCTTTTCCTGCGACGTTCGTCTTGTTCAAATTTTTGATGTCTTCGTGCAAAGACAGAATCATTTATGTTCTGGAAAAGGATACATTGACTTTAAATAGTGCATGTCATAAAGTGAATGCATTAGTTTGATTATGTAAGGTAAAAAATTGCATTTTAATCAGAAGAGTAAAAAAATTAAGAATTTATTTTATACAGCACATTTAAATGTATCTTCTTTCAAGAATTATTTTACAAAAACTTTTATGCCATATTACAAATATTTCCATTCCATGACATCCTTAATATACATTTATTTCAAGACTCATGGTAGTTATGTTAAGAAGTGATAGAACACAACTAAACAGGGACAAATCACTTTACAATTTATGCCGGGAACTCAGTAACGTGCTTCACTGGAAGAGTGATTTTAAGCAATTTACTCTCTGTTATCCTGTGAACACAATAACTAGAATAACTTTGATTGGAGAGGCATGCGACTAATGTTGTAGGGAGGGCAAAAATCTGGGGGATGAAAGGAATGCAGAGACGAGATGCCACAAAGCTTAGGTTACAGTCACTGTCAGAGGTTGTAAATCACTTTTCAGCCTCTGACTTACAAGCAATTGCAGTTACCAAAAACTCAGTTCATTACTTGCTCATTATAATAAAATGATAATTAGTCTAATCTGAATTGCCATTCTATCTTCAGTCGTAAAGGAATTACGGGAAAATGAAAATTTCCAACCCCACCGCCATCTTTGAGCTAACATTGCATGGCAATTTCTACTTGTCTAGTTGTGTTCTATCACCTCCTAATGTATTTATCATACGTTTTGAAACACTGTATATTTAAATGTTAAGTTTAATTTAAAGCCAAGTATTTTAAATATTATAACAATGTCAAAATTCTTAATAATTGATTCATAAAAATTTTGGGAACTGAGTGCATTCAACAAGGCTATCATAAAATGAGTTGACCTGTTTAGAGCGTTCGGCAGCTGAATTTAAGAGTCAGATTGATACAATTATTTGCACAAATCCAAAGTATACATTCAAAGATTCCGTCATTAAAAAAAAAGTTTCAAACTCGTTCTTATCAAAGACACTTTCAGAATTATGTCTCGGATAAAGAAAACAAAATGTCGACAAACACATTCATTTGATGAAAACAATGCCAATTGTTTGAAAGAGTTTCCATATCACTCAATATGGTTCCCATTACAAATGTATATCATTTGAATTCACTGGATGTTATGCAATTTTTAGTGCTTACAGTGTAACTCAAAACTCCAATTTCAATACCTGTCCCATGGCCACAACAACTTTCCTCATCAGTCATTCACGATATAAAGGTTAATGGCATATTATTTGTGCCGAAATAAAGTTTTTTTTCATTAAAGTTTAAAAATATGAAAATTCAAACCACTTTTAATTTTAAAAATTTATTGCATTGAGTATTTAATAACCTTGTAAATTTTCATTTCAGCACATTTCATTCCTTGCTCATTTTCAGCAAGAAACAATCAATAGGACAATTTTACAACTTGGTTTTTATACCAGAATTGTTTTGCACACACTTTGAATTGTACTGATGCTGTTATTTTCTACTGCAGAATGCTCTGAACAGGCCATTATCACCCAGTATATAGAATTTAAATCCATCTAAGACAGAGCTTCTAAAACCTTTCCTAACGTAAAACATTTTTGCTATCCATAATTTCAGTCAGAAAAATTTGGGGCAGCCCTAAAATTCAAAAATAAATACAAAAATTAAGCATAAATTGACCATAATTAAAAGAACAATGAATTAAAAAGTTGCCTAACAAATTTTAATGATATTCTACTAGTTGGTTTTCTTTAACATTTTTCATACAAAAATTGCCAAACCTGAAAAAGCTCTGTTCTAAGAAATTAAATAAAGAATATACAGTATAAAGGCAATACAGAAAATGTACACAAAATAAGGAGTTTTACCTCAGTTCCTTCCATCTGATAAAAGCTTGTTACTGGTTTAAGCTTCCACAAAGGCACTACCAAAAAGAAAATCTCATCAGAGAATGAAGTTTCTCAACATCATTTTTATGCAAAAAAAAAACATAAGGTGTCTTTACATTCAATTCAATAATCTTTTGAATAAATGCATGGGCCCCAATTACCCCCAAAAAACCATTCAAAAATGAGAAATTACTTGAATGGCATAATATGTATGCCAACATTTCAGATTCAAATAATATCTTATTGGAAGATATTTGATAACTAGCCAGATTTTAGAAACAAAATTCCCAATTTCCTTATAGCAAAAATGAAAAGAAAAAACTGTGAATAACAAATTACTAAATAACAAGATAACTAGACCAAAATGCTACAAAATGACTTCCGATAAACATTTTTACACGGTTACATAAAACAAACTTTGTATTTTCCATTATGATACTCAAAATGAATCTAAACTTATAAAAGGCAATGTTTGTGTGTGTGTGTGTGATGTCCAGATGAATCTATCGCACTTATAGCCTTAAAATTTAGCACACAGGTAGTCATAATGGTGACTCAATGCACCTCGAAGCCGGAATTTTAAAATTTAATCTAGAAAATTTTTTATTTAATGTTTCGGGTGATTTTTCGCACTAATTTCTCAATAGCATGTTTTCAGATAACTGTATGCAAAAAAATAGATACACCATCGGAAAGAACAAACGATTTTCGTTCTAATGAAGTTTGTTTTGTATGTCTAACGTAATTTACTGAATTTTGAGAAATTCTTTTAAATTAGTCGGTTAAGCCTAAAAAACTTTGTTTGGAATTTCAATTTCTTGTATCCGCCGTTCTAATTTTGTTATCAATTTGAAATTTGTTGAAGTAATAAACATAAGTTTATCCGTAATTTAAAACAAGAATGGTTAAAATTGAACAGTCGGTTAGACTTTAATTATTTTTTTTTTCTGAAGTGTTAACAAATTTTTGCCTCAAAATTCTTTTTGCAGCTCTTTTTAATCAAGGTCACGTGATATACTTTCCCAACATGCATTTCGTCGAAACCATACGACGACACGTCGACAGATAATTCTTTTAATTTGTTTGTTTTTGTGCTGTTTGACAGCCGGGCATATGGCTGATATCTTTAGTTACAGAAGACTGGAAAATATGAAATATGTCTTCAAAGAGCTATTTACATAATGTGGCTTCAAAGTTTAAACCTGAAGTGGATTCATTTTTGGATATATTTAAATACTATAGAAATTATGTTTGTATCTTTCGGGGCACGTTGTTCTATTTGAAATCGTTTAAGATTTCATTCAATTTTCATTCTTTAAACATTTTACCTGGTTTATAGGAATCAATCTTTTAAATCCTAAAATTTCTTTTTCAAAAATATCGGTTTATTTTTTACTCTGAACAGTCAAATGTCATTATCGCGAAGAAAAATAAGCGGGAAAATCAATAATTTGTATCTTTTCTTTTGATTTTGTTTTCAAAACTTTTTCATGTCATTGTGGGCGATTTTTTCCCCCCATTTTGATGAAATTCTTATTCCATAGGCAACATGCATTTTGTCAAAACCACTTGACGTCATAATCCCTTTGCTTCGCGTCTGATATCTTTAGTTACAGAAGACTGGAAAAAATGAAATATGTCTTCAAGGAGCTATTTACATAATGCGGCTTCAAGTTTAAACCTGAAGTGGAAGATTTCATCTCAATCTTTTTTTTTTTTTTTGTCCTTCTCCGATTCATTTGGGATATATTTAAATACCACAGAAATTATGTTTGTCGTATTGTTCCATTTGAAATCGCTTAAAATTTCTTTCAGTAAGCCTTCCCAACATGCATTGTTGCAATTTCATTGGCTGATAGTGCAGAGCGCAGGATACGTCATAAACTTCAACTGAATGCCTTCAATTATTATTTTCGGCATTGTCTTAAAGTGTTTGTTTCACGTATTTTGCTTTCGGTATAATAATCATTTTCATGTTGCAATTTTTGAATAATGCTTCAGATTAACATACTCTGTACTGTTTTTCTACACTTGAAATGTCATTATAGTGAAGAAAAATAAGGGGGAAAATCAATAATGTGTATCTTTTGTTAAGAATTTTGCTTTAAAAACTTTTTATGTCATTATGGGTTTTTTTTTTTCCCTCATTTTGTTGAAGTCCTGATTTCACGGGCAACGCCCTGTGCGTAATGCTAGTAATATATATAAAGACAAATTTGAGAGATATCTGCAATTGGAATGACTTACAAATATTAAAAACTGTATAAATTATTTTGAGGGGAAAAAAGTAATGTTTATTTATATACTGAATATATTGTCAATACTCTCATTAACAAAAGTGACAATAGATGGCGCCACTATAAACTCTTTCACAAGCAAAAGGTCAGAACAAAATAAACTTCTAATAAATCCAAATAAACAATCTAAAAATTCCATTTCACTTCTTTGAAATAAAGTACAACTCATATTGATAAATTAAAAAGAGATCCTTTTATAATAGGAAATTATCCCAGGTAACTAAAATTTAACAAAAATAAGAGTTAAGTTTTAATACATCAATAAAAGTTAACTATGCACTGACAAAAAAAAAAAAAATATTCAGATCAGTAACTAAACTTAATGGTATTTCAGAAATAATTATAAGAGCGAGCGAATAATTCAAGGCTTCTTACACTTGGAAATCCTATTAAAAAAAGATTTCTTGCACATCATTTGTGTATAAAAAATTCTAGACCCTAAGACAACATATAAAAAAAATGAAATTAGCAAACATAAAAAAAAAAATTACTAAATATAATTTCACAAATCCAAATGAAATAATTCACACCCAATTGGTTCATTTAATTGTTCTTCCCTACTTAATATTAGGAAAGTAAATAATAACTGCTGTTAAGTTTGCAAACCCTATTATGTTGTTATGGACAGTCTGGGTACTCAATTGATTTTAACTTTAAGATACACAAAAGTAGCTTCAGGTGTTTTGCTTGTTTTGAAGGGAGGCAGCAATTCAAAGAAGGGTGCAGTGATATGCACCATTGGGGAAAAAGACTTAGTCTCTATCCTAGCAGCTAGCTTCTGTTACTGCTCGTTTTCAAGAATGAGGAAATTGTGCTGCATTCCCCAAAAAGGAAGTTCTATACTGAAAATCTACAAAGCAACTAAAACGTCACACTGTCACATATATTGCTTCAGCAGAAAATGACAGACCTTCCAGGGTAGGCGAGTATGATTCATGTCTCTTGTTTCCCGAGATTGGTGAATGGAGAACCCATACCGATGCAGCCTGGCGAGTTTAAAGTAGGTCATTCACAAGTGGCACTCCATTTTTTTTTTTTAGCCCATCTATTTTCATAGGTAATCACAACCACTCCATGTAACACAAATCTATCTGCTACTGGTCACTCCAATCCCCTACTTCTCCCCTCGCCTTCAAAACACAAACCCGCCCCCACCTGCTCTAATGTTCTCTAGAGCCTACCCCGAAGTATCTATACTGGTCACTTTCCAGCAATTATGGCCTGGAAGTCCAAATGGAACAGTTGGATATCCAGACTGGTTAGATACCTAACCTTCCACTCCAATTCCCTTCAGTTTTTTGCAATGACAATGGGTTTTAGCATGGAGCAGTCGTGAATGTCCCGCCTAAGGCCTGTTATCTGCTGACGGGAAGAGACAATACTGTCAGTACCCAGAAGTACAGCAGACCCTCTTCCCAACCTAAATGTGCATGGAAGGACACCGAAACCCCAGGCAGCAAGCATACAGCCCCAGACACCAAAGCACACTGGACTCACCAGCCCATGTGGAGTTATTGAGACCATTAAATGCTTCCTAAAATTATCAACACGAACAAGAGGTAAAGATCTATCCTTTGCCCTTTACAAAGACTTTTTAATTGGAAAAAAATAATAATAAGTGCGTTAAAATGAAACAATACCATCTATTTCGGAGGAACTGAGCGACTCGGGAGGAGACCGGAAGTCTGGTAAGAAATAAGCCTTATCTGTTGTCAGATAGTCCATTTTTCTGGCCATTATTTTCGGCCTCCTTCCCCGTCTCTTGCGAACTCGTCTTATACCCGGGGTTGCAATGCCATCCTCTCGGATTTCTGTCGGACCTAGAGTCTCCTGACAATCGGTATCATGCATTTCAGACGCAGAAGATACAGATGCTGTTGAGGACTCAGTCTTAACGGTTATCTTCTTAGCTGGAAAGGACTTGGGTGGACCCATGTAACGCCTATAGAGAATTTCAAATGAGTCTTGCTAACAAATATTGCAAAATCAAAAACATATTTTCATAAACGATAAAGATGAAAGAAGATTGGGGTGCACTGCCAAGGGTTTTGCAATTGATTCAAACATTTTTTTTAGCAAACTTTAAAAATATATCCATGACCCCTTAAGTTTTCATGCCATTAATATTTCAATCATTTTGGGCTTGATAGTAAATTGAAAATAACTTAAATATTTAAATTTTTAAACAAATTATGGCATGGCCTCCCATAAGAAGGTATTCTGAACCATCAAAAATTGAATTTCAAGCCTCAGATCACAAGTTCTCCAGTAATGTTTCACAAGATTTCTAAAAGCTTTTAGTACAATATACACACTTGTCATTCCAAGAAATAAGTGCAGTCAAGAAAGATAAAATACTCTACTAAAGAAATTTAAACTTCTACACAGTAATTATCTACTCAATCAATTAAATTGCTAATTACATACCTAAGCATAGATTTACCCTTAAAGTGAAATTTCCTGATCATACTATTCAGTTTCAAAATGAATAGTTCCCATTTATTAGAACACTTTCTTAAAAATCTAAGGGTAAAAATATTATTTAGATAACGATTATTCAACATATGATTTGTCCACTTTGCTTGTTTCTCTGTACTGAACAGCATCACAGGAGAATTAAAAGAAAGTTTGTTTAGTTAAATTAATGTCCTATTTTGAGAGCGACCTCATGTCACATATCTGCATCTGAACTGCGTTCAGATGACAAAGACGACACCCAAGCTGGACCTCCCCCTCCAAACCACATAGAGGGAGGACGTTTCATCCACAACGTCATAATTAAGACACACCAGACACACATGCACGGCGAATCCGCCTAACAGCTACACCACAATGGCCTCAAATTAAAAGAAAGAGATGCTGATAAAGATACAACTAAATGCTTTATGCTTAGAATTTCAGTTAAGCATACAATACATTTGGGCCATTCTCGAGTGTAAACCCTCTGCATCCTAATTTTTTTTACTTGTATATGATTTTTATTTATGCAATATTAAAGTATATAAATTAAACCTTAGGAAATGAGATAAAATATTTGTTTTAATTAAATTTTTTAATATGGAATCAATTCTTGAAAGTCAGCATTATAATTTTTAAGTTTTTTCATTACAATCAACATATTTACATGTTTTTCCTTAATTGGAAAAAATATTGTTGCATCTCTATTTCTTTTTTTTAAAAATATATCTACATAATGTTCTTATTCAGTAATGAGAGAAAAAATAAAATACCGCAATAAAAGTTTTCAAAAAAGGGCAATTTATTTGAACAAAAATTGGATGTCCAGTGAATAACACAAAAACATCTTTTTTTATTTTTCATATTTATTTTTATGGCAAAACAGAAACTGTTATAAATTTACTTTATTCTTCTTAGTACCAATTTATACAGTAAAGAAATTTTCTGCAAGTTTAATATTAAATGAAATATTAACATTATGTCCCGTGCATAATACAGATTTTTCTAAAAATCTGGAAAGTCACGAGCATTTATAACTAACTGTAGGTGGCTGAATTACTTTAATAGCTTCACTCATGTTGTAGAATACTTTATCTTCTCATTAGGCCATATCCAAAATTTTCCCATGGCAAAAACTTTGATATCATTACCTAAAACTTGTGTAACACTTCTTCAGCACATAAATCTACATCGTACTTCACCATAACCCAATTTACTGTAGAAATATTTATGGTGTTAATTGGCATGGTATCAACATTTTGTTTTATTGGTATTATAGCATTTATAAAAAATTCTAAACCAGAAGAAGGTGAACATTTAATTCTGTGCACTTTTTAAATGCCCGATATTGCTTTAACCCACATACTGTTTGTTATCTATATTTATATCTTTATCTAAAAATAACATAACTGTTGTGGATGGCATAGCCTTTTTAACAACATTTGGAAAATCTTCTGCTGACTGTACAATTGGGGCGGTTGATTTTTTTTTACATGACAGCATTTTGTACCAAGCCTTACCACCAATTACATACACCCCACCTTTTCCGTGGAACGTTGCAAAATATTTCCAGTGGAAAGTATTTTTTAAATTTAATACTAAGGTCTTGTAGCAGCAAGGTCATATATCTACTTTTAAATTCAGATGAAGAGACATCTGTCCATATTATATCTTCAAAAAAATTGTTTCCCCTTGCATTTCGCTGAATTTCCTCAAAAAATTTTTCAATGAAAGCTCTCACAGTATTTTCTTCTTTCTCAGAAGTGTCAGCAAAGTATTGCATTTTGCATGCACAAATACTGCAGTGTAAATAGGGTTATGCTTTTCCGTGTCAAAAGTGCACTCTGGACTTCATCCTGGTATGAGCAAATATAGTTCATGGCAAAATCCAACTGTAAGACTCCTGATTCAGGAGAATTTTTATCATCTTGGAATATTTGAAATTATATTCTTTTGGTGTTTATATAAGAACTTATTACTGAAAAGTAGTGACACATATTATCCAAAACTTCCCTAATGCATGTCTCTTTCACTATAAAGTTCAATTATCCTTCATCTTTATTGCTTTATAAAGTCTGATATCCAGGTCACCAAATTAACCACCTGTTTACTCAAAACTATGAATTAAGTAATGGCCTCATTAAAAAAAACCCAAAAAATACATCTGTAATTAAGTAAAATGGTTAACTTTTTTTCTTCAAAATTTTACCTAAATTATATACTGTTACCTATAGTAGTAATTTTTATTTCATTAGAAATATAATTATCATAATAATTTTTGAATTCCTACTGTTGAGATGGAGTAAAATTCAGATATGTCCCGTGCATAACACAAATTGGAAAGGTGGAAATAAATCTATTTTTCCTAGTCCCGTGCATAACAAGCATATTAAATCATTTTTTAAGTATTTAAACTGTAATTATTGTTTTCTACCTGAAAATTGAGAACCAGTCTTGCTTTTGAATTCAATTGCAAAAAAAAATAAATACACATCTTATTTAACAATTTTTACATACTTCAAAAGTCTGCAAATGTCCCAGGTATAACAGGAGAATGATCCATTTTATAACCTTAAAAAAAATACTTGGTAAATGTGGATTCTACGGTGCCCACTTGCTTCTCGCCAATTTTTCTTAGCGCAATTTCATTTGCTGTCACCAAATACTGTTTTGGATGTGCAGTGCGCTTTTCATTGCTCTACTGTGCATGCTTCATTCAAAAAGCAGAGATCGAGCATTCGGCATTTCAAGCATGTACCGGGCAATTTTTTTTAACTTAAAAAAACACCAGCGCCTTCGCTTTCTGCTAAGTGGGACACTAGTAGCTTCGCTTATTCATTGAGAAGCGAAAACAGAATAACATACACAGTTCTGAACCTGAAGTGAATGAAAATGTTCAAAAACGAGAAAAATGTAGTTAAAACCTCACAAACCAATTTTAATTGCTCAATTGCTGTTTACACTTAGGACACTGGTATCCGCTTGCTATCAATCCCTGATCCACACACCACTACAAAACAACTTTAGCTTCCACTGTCTGAAGTTGATGGTAGGTCGAAAGGGAACCAATGTTCCCAGAAATAACTTTTTCCGACAAATCAGAGCCATAATTAACAATAGCTGTACAAAGCGCACGTAATGAAATGATAAAATCAGACAAAAATCAAACCGAAGAATTCCAAACAATTTTTTTAATCAAATTCAATTAAATCGACCAATCACATGAAACAGATACAACAGAACAAACCAATCAAAATTAATCGTAATATCGCGCCATGTGCAAAACACCAATGAAAAGAGATTTCAGCACATGCGCACATCTCACTCGTCAAAATCATCACTGCGCAACCAAAACAAATGTTCTCTCATCTGCGTTCTTGGCGGCAAAGAGTTGGCCATCCTAAAGGAACGAAGTGGGCACTGTAGACTCCACATTAACCAAAAACTTGAATATTTCTCTTCATTTTAGTTCCTTAATTCAAAAATAAACTGGAACAGCTTTGATATAATGCATCACTAGCGATAATCTTGTATTGGCGACTTTTTGTCACCTAAACGAACATTGTATCGTTAAGTCGCCAAAACAAAATATCACCAATGGGGTCCTATATTGAAGCAGTTGAAAAAAGTCGCCAAAACAAAATTATCGCCAGTGATGCCGTATATCAAAGCTGTACCAATAAACATACCAACCCTAATTTCAGAAAGTATTCAATAGTTAAAAAAATAATAATTCATGATATTGGGTAAAAGTAAATTCTTTCCCACAAGTTTCATGGCAAAAATTAAAAAGAACTTAAGAAAAACAGCTTGATGCATTTATTAACTGATTTTTTAAAAAAAGACAGACTTGCCTTTTAAGAGCTCTCGATGGCACTGTCTTCGAACGCCTTCCAAAATAACGTGTAGCCAAAACTGGAGTTCTGACACTAGGATGCCCACTGGAAACAACAGCCGTTGTTGTTGATGTTGTTACTGATGGATTTTCGTTATTTGAGATGTTGCTCCTACCCTCCGAAATGTTATCCGTACTATCTTCGTCTGATTTCGTAAAGTTCCTACGTAGAAGACACATCTTTCGTTCCCTGCGCTCGAGACGAGCTCTTAACTGAAAAGGCACAGATGCACACTAGTAGAATTAAATAACAATAAATGCTGATTAAGACATTACTATATTATAACACATTTTTCAATTGCTTTCTTTTATATACAAATATAAGGTACACAGGCTAAAGGTATATAAAAGGTATGAAAGGTTAAAAATGGTATTGGAATAAATAATACTAGCATGACATTTCTGAAATCAAATGAACTTCAGAACTAAGTAAATAGTACTAATAGAATAATTTAGAACTAAGTGAATAAGAATGCTTTTTTTTTAAAGACTTTTGGCAGAAAAACAAAAGTTTACATTTTTGTTGAGCATCAGCAGATGTGATCTAGAAGATGGAACTGCCCAGTTTGTTGCATTGTTGAACTTAGCAACTAACTTGATTGTTGATGCAATAAGTGTTTTTCATTGCAGAGTTGTATGCTTACTACGTGAATTTTAAAAGAACTGCATATTTTCAATTAAACAAAATTTTTGGAGCCTTTTAAAAGAATTTCAATTTTCACACAATCTCTTGCTCGAACATTTTTACATTGTTTGGTTTAATTTCGTTTTTAGTCTGCAGAATTATTATTCTTTATTTTTGGGAGAATGGATGAAAGGTCAGTTGAACATATTTTTTTTAATAAATCTATGTGGTTAGGAGAGAATGCCACCAGCAGTTTCATGTCTAGTGGTAGATATTTTTTGGTTTCTTCCTGTTCACTTTGGTGCTAAAACTATTCTCCTCCAATTTCCTCAGAAACCTCACTTTTAATATACTACTGAGGCTACCAGGTTCATGCTCCCACCATGGCCTAAGATGTTTTCAAGCTTAAAAAGTCAGCCTACCACAAATTTCAGATGTCATCGGCATCATGCACACAATTTCTTCTTTTTTTTTTTCAAATTCAAAAATGCAAATTTCTAATATTCAGTGTAACAGTAAAGTTACTTGGTTCTCACTCTTGCAGATAGCAGAATAGAGAATTTTTTCTTGATTTATTTATTAAAATATTCTGCCCAGTGTGCAATTCAATGCTGCAGCATTACAGGCAGTACTAAAATTCTCCATTACAAAGACCACCACAACTAGACCACAGAAGTTCATTATTAAAAGAGACAGTACAATCCCAATACATAAAAGATTTAAAAATAAGACCTAGAAAATACTAGGATATATAAGATTTATGAAAAATAAGAAATATTAAAAATATATTATTTGCCATAACTGAAAGCTGGATTAATCTTTAACTGTGACTGCTCACTTCACTGTTTACATTAGCAATCCTCTAGCTTTAGTGAGTTGACATTCTTTGGAAATGAAGAGTTCCAAATTATAGACTTCAAATTCAATGGCAAAATAAACACTCTGCACAGTTGGTCTTGTTGCAACTACTGGTTTTCAACATATCAGTTTTCTTAATACAACTGTCAACCTTATAACATGAACCACAGTTAACCCTATCTCAGAAGATTTAACTTATCGAGCAATCCATTAGTTTTTACCTACAAGTTGTCTATGTCTGTTCAGTAATTAAAGACAGTACTTATACTTTCTGCATGCATCAACCCTTTTAAGATGGGGGAAGAGGAACCTACAACTCCATTTTTACTTCAGTAATTTTTCATAACTCTGTATATAAATATACAAACAAAAACGTAGGAAAATTATGAACAAAAAATCAGCTCTTTAGTCAATTTCAAAAAATTCCAAATGCTGCTTTTCATATTTATGTTTATTTACAATACTGAAGAATGTCGCAGAAGTATATACTGCCAGTACTTTTTAAGTCAAAAATTTGATCCACATGACCCAATTTGAGGTTAAGAACAATACTTAAGGAGTTATCTTGCCAATGTTAATCAATGAGAAGATTGTACAGTTCATAACATAGAGTCCAAAACAGTGGCGAATCCAGGATTCAGGTCTGAGGAGGGGGGGCTGAGGTCATAAAAAGTTTGTATCGTAGCGACGAATGCCAAACCTCATGGCTTATGTAAACCAAAACACTTTAAACTTGACAAACTTTCCTCACCTGACAATAAGAATCGTAAAGAACACTACAATACCTTCGATAATTTAATAAAATATACAATGAAATAACTAGACAAAAAATGTTTTCAACAGCATCACTGCTACAATTGGAACTACTAGAAAAGTAGGAAAAGTTTTGAGCCTGTCAAGCCAGAAAGCAATGTTGTCATGGTTTTATTTTTTTTTAATTAAAATTAATAACAAACAGTTGTAGTGATTATAAAATAAAATCAAGAATTTTGGTTTATCTCTGGGGGGCTGCAGCTCGATAGCCGCCCCCCCCCCCCCGGATTCACCACTGGCCCAAAACTTATAGATGTTAAATACAAATTTAACAATAAATAGTTCAACTTAATAGTGCCCAATTAATACACAAATATCAAAAACAACATAAATACAGTAGAAAGAAAACCCAAATAAGGAATATGCCGCCAAAAATTACACAAAAAAAATAAAACAATACAAATGGATTTAGTTTCAACTAAATTTACGACAAAAGTTAGTCACAATTTAATAAAAAAAATGTTTCTAATAAGAATTAAGGAGACTGTAAACATCATTTTAAAATATCTTGCATCACTTAAAAAAAAACAGTACAAAAATATCACATCTTAAAAATTGTTTCATTAAGTACCTAATTAATATGAGTGATATGCAGCATTCCATCAATCGTTTTTAAATGGGGAAAAAAGGCTTAATATATTTGGCTTTTAATAAAGTAATCAGTTACCATTCTTATATTTTTAAGCCAATAAACATCGCGAATAACGAACATTTAATCGAACGACCAAGTAAATAATTAGAATTCATTTACTGCTTAACACTGCTTCAGCAGACAAAAGCAAGGAATGTAAAATATTCAATACTGTAATTAAAGACTCAGATCAATTTCTAAAAAGAAAACTACACCATTAATAGGAAATAATGTTTAAATTTTACCAAATAAAGTTTAGGTTTCCTGGTTTTGTTCCGATTTGAAACAACAGCTTCGAAATATCGTCTCGCTTTATTGAAAATAAACATGAATTCATTATTTTACTTTAAAAATCTAACATAGGCCTAGAAATGACAACTGTGATTCAACTTTCTTTTTTAATGAATCGCCCAAATTTACGATAAAACAAATAGCTTAACTGAAAGAAGCAATGTTTACATGTGGCGTAACTCGCTGTGAACAAGGCTATAAAACGTCATATCCGCGCATGCGTAGTTTGCGCAGATACTTCACGAGGGTATATCCGGAATTTGAAGGGGATAGATATTTTTTTTTTTTTTAATAACCGTACCTCCCTTTCTTACTCCCAATTGCGTACTTTACGCTTTAATATATCGATCTAAAAAATCAAAACATATGTAATAAAGGTGTTCCAAGAAAGAAAAAAAAAAACAGGGTTTTTTAATTGTGAAATATAATTTTGAAGAGAATTTATTTTAATTCCCAATTAAATTCAAAAAATTCAGTTTAATACTCCTATTCCAAAATTTCCTTTTTTCAAGCAGTTCAGAGAGAACACATTAATTTTTTGCCCTATATTATTACTGGAAATTTTGACTGGAAGCAAATTTTCTAGCCAGTTTGACTTCTTACAAATTCTAATATTTATATACAAAAATAGCAGTAATAAAAGTATAATAACTAAGAAAAAGTATAAGAATTAATAGAGATATGTTACTAACTTTTGTCTGTAAGATTTTTTAATTTAAAATAACTATATTAATACTATTCATGAAATACTCTGTAAAAGGTAATAATAACAATTCCAATTTTTAAAACACCGGGTTGATACAATATCGGTAAAAAATTGAAAAAATATAAATGGTACTTAAAAATTATATTTTAATTAATTCAATAGAATAACTGTATCTAAAATATTATGATGAGTACACCACCTCTTCACTAAAATTAACTACATAGAAATGACGGACCATTAATATATATGCATACTAAGTCTCATAAAATATCAAAGACAAAAAATTATTCGACTTAATCTTAAGAAAAACAATGTAGGGATGCAGAAAAAGATCAAAATTAATCGCTTGAACAATCATGTAGAAAATGAAAGGTTTTTTTTCAAAAATCCCTAATGATTGAATTTATACGAGAGCACTTTTTGGGAAAAATAAGTATACTGTTATATATCAACATCTTTTAAAAAAGGCTTGATTTCTTTGATGTTTCTGAATAATTTAGTCCTATAAATTTCCATCGATTAAGAACCATAAACTTAATCGACAGTGAAAATTTTAGACTAGATATTATAAAAGTTAGTTTTAAAATTAAAAGATAAGTATCAGCTTCTGGTTTAAATATATTACTGCACTAAAATATGCATCATGATTTTCAAACATTACTTATAACCATTACTTGAAATTGAAATATTCTATACAAAAGTACTAATGCTCAAACAAAATGAAACATAAATTACTTCTTTATATTGATATTAACCATTTATAGTAAAAAAAAAATGACTCTCATGAACTAAAAAGCTGCATTTATTTTTATACTCGTGAGGTAAAATAAATAATGACACAATTATATTTGTAATATAGTTTATTATAAGTAAGAAGTTACTGAATTGATAACTACAATCTTATGTTTACATCTATAACTGAAATCATTCATATGCAATGTAACATATATGGACCAAAACACTCAAAGTAATATTTCATCTAACACTTATTTTATTAATGCAGTGCATTGCTAGTCTCAAAATGAATTGCTTGCTACATTATGAGTATTATAAATCATTCACATTTGGTACATTCATGTAAACCATAGCTTCAGTATTAATGTAAAATTAACAAAATACAGTCACATTTCTTCAAATAATAATAAATAAAACAAAGATAAGTGTTAGAACTATCAAATAAAAAACAAAATAATACATTGTCAGAAAGCTATGATTAAGAAGACCAATCATAAACAATAACTAGCAGTAAATTTGAATCTAGCAACAAATGGTTTGTAAATGTCAAATGCATACCATCAACTTAGAATGGTATATATACCTAGCCCTCAAAATAACCAGTTACAGAAAAGATTTTCTATTACACTAATTTCTGTACCAAATATATATTATGACATACTATAGAACAAAAAACTTAAAAGGACTCAAATGCTTGAAAACTTAAAAGTAGCACAAAGTCAAACTTTTATAACAGAAAATAAATTTCTATTGTAACTTTCCACAACTTAAACACCAAGATAGTTATACAAAAATATTAATAATTAAATGGGCTGTTTTTCCAATTGAATTCGAAACTTTAAGATTCATTGTGTATTCAAGTAATAAAAAAAATTTCATCACAGTTCAGGCAGAAGTAAATTTAATTAATTGATTTAATTTAGAAACAATTACAGGTATGTGATTGGCAATAAGAGACAAGTTGTTTCTTGAGGAGGGAATTGTCGATTGGCTTTAAAATCACTGGTTGATTGACCTTACATCTCGATCTATTTACCACCGTAAGCACAGAGGATGTACCTGACGCTGAAAAGGTGTAAACAAACTTGGACAACCAATAACAACACTCCTACGATACCGCCCTTATCTGTAGCATATGTAGAAGAGCATCCCTATACAGCAATTGGTGAAAATCAAACAAACAAAAATTGTGAGCCCAAACTTTTTTTTCAACCGGTCTTTAAGGAGATGAAAGAAATCTTACCTTTTCTGATTCCCTACGCCGTTCGGAAATCTCCTTGTTCTTTTTTTCTAATTCTTCCTGCAAATGACTAATTATATCTAAGTGTGAAAGCAGCATATCCCGCAGGTTCATATTTTCAAGTGTCAAGTCTTTAGTATTGTTATTGGACGGTGCAGCCGAAGTATGCGACTTACTCTTTATATCGCTGCAATTGGCGTATATGTGATCAGTTTCGCATGGGAGTGTTCCCCTCCCTTCTCTGGCTCCGTCCATTTTTTGGCAAAGATCCGGGGATTTAGTGCATGATATGTGATCATGGTAAGCAGCGGCCAAATTTACCTGCCTGACCACGCTATCGTCTTCAGCGGCGTAGTTGAGACTACCATCGGCGCCATTTAAGACAGGAGAGTTTTTTGACATTTTTCGCCGATTCACGGATTGACGACTCTCGACTTTGAACCGATCGGCGTCTACCGCTCCTGACTTCATAGTATAATCTTTGTCCGTGATTTTTCTTGAATTACATCGGAAATACACAGACTAAAGTTGCAAATGTTTCACACACATTCATTCGGACCCCCTAAACAACAGACGTAGGTCCGCCATATTCAATGTGGTTGTGACGTCAATTTAGTTTCGAAATCTTATTGGCTATATGGTGAGGAAGTACAAAAAAAGGCAGAAAAAAACTGAACGTCAGATTTTGGAAATAAAAACGTACTTAATCCATTTTATAGAAAGAATAACAACTCTTAAATTTTAAAGTTCAGATAAAAGTTTTGTATTCTTCCACGTAGTTTGTGAAATAAATCATTTAAAGAATCTGACGGAAAAATATTTTAAGGCAGGTGTTCTTTTTCATAATTGTAATTTGTTTTGATACTTCACTGATTCAACCCTTGATCACTATATTTTTTTAATAAACTTTCAATGTCTTTTTAAATAATTTAAAATATCTCTGTTGATATTTTTATGTATAGTGAAGTGAAATCTATATTAGAACCAACCAGTTTTGCTTGCGAAAGATTTTTTTTAGAATTAGAAAGTTCTTAAAATTTGGTGCAGGAATGGCTTCATATACAAGACTTTCGTTTGTTTGTGTTTCGTGTTTCATACATCTTTAATAAGTAGTTGTGTATAACTCTTACAAGCGGGAGATACTTTTAAGATTTTATTTATTTAGTTATTTATTTTGCAGAGGTCAACGAAAAGATGGCAACAAACCGAAATTAAAGCAAATGGACTTGTGAATCTTTTCAGATCGGATTTTTTAACGTGGTTCGCATACAGTGGCTCCCAAAAGTGATCGGACTCTTCCGAAATTCGTAAAAAAACAAAAAAAAACATGCGTCTAGTATTGAATTCAAAAAAATATATTCAATAATTTTTTTATATCATCTCAATTTAAATCTGAATAAAACGTAACATATATTTTTATTTAAATTTGTAATAATTTTTTTCTGAAAATGAAAATGTAAACTGACAAAGAAATTCACAAAAGTGATCGGAAAGCAACACATTTTCGGACAAATTTATATATAAAAAAAAAATTAGCGTCAGTCCCTTTTTTTTGCATAGCGATGACATTTTAAATATATTTTGGCTTTTATCTTTGTTTATATATTCCGCAAAAACTATTCTATATATTTCTATTATTTAGAAATGACTCTTTAGCTTGAGGAAACAACGAATGATGTTCGAAATCAGGTTGTTTTCACCATAAAAGTGGTAAATGAAGAGCTAAGTGGATGAACATGTTAAGTGACAATTAAGCGAATTTCAGAAAACGAGCTTTAAAATTTAAAGGTTACATTTTTTTTATTTTTTCACTCAATTTTTGCTGTTCCGGCACTTTTTTGACGAGAAAGCATTCAAAATATTTTATGTTTATTGACATGGTTACAGCTGTTTTAATTATAGAGAAAATTAATAATCTTTTGCACTTAACATGCTCTTCCATGCATGCGTCAAAAAACTTCGTTTGCTTAGTCATGGAAGGACATGTTAAGTGCATTTTACTTTCTGCACAACATAATAGTGGTAGATTAAATACATACAAATAATAATGAATTGGCAAAATATTACTACTATAAAACTCTATATATTTTCAATACAAGTTCAACAACAAAAATAAAGCAAATTGGATGTTGAAATAGCACACAAACACACAAGAAGATCACAAAATATATGTAGGTTTGGGAAACAATAAAATTAAGAGTATTAATTTTTTGAAGTATTAATTCTTTAGTCGTCATAAACATAATCATCATATTTTTACAATTTCATTTAACATGGTTTTTTTTTTCTTTTTTGTGAAAATAGAATTCTAAAATTCATTTTTCATTCACTTACTAGTGCAATTTGAAATTTTGTACATGTGTGTGTTTTTGATGACAATAAACTATTTTAATATTTTTAGAACTCGGTTATCAATTGATTGCTTAACATAAGTAAATTTTCGTTCCATAATTTGAGAAAAATTATTATAATATTTCATAATACCTATAACAATACATTCTAAATAAAAGACTAAAAAGTAGAAAATAATTAAAATAAGGAAATCTGCTTTTCAGCTCAATAATAAAAGTGTAGTTTTTAAAAAGAAATATATAAAATGATTTCGTTGCTGTAGTCGTTAAGTAAGGAACAGGCCGAGTTATTAACTATTTTTTTATTTATTATGGGAGAGTGGCGGAATATACGTACATCTCGTATGAAAGTTTCAAGTCGAAAGACAGCAGAAAATCTCTGCGTTCTCTCAGATAGATGATTAACATATAGACACGTGATGAAAGTGAAGGGAATAATAGCTACTTTTAGTAAATTACGTAAGTATTTTTAGGGAAAATTCTGGCGCCAAGAAGACGCCGTCATGATTTCCTGTGGGAGCGTGAAGCCGATTAAAATATTCTTTTAGTAATAAATATGCTAAAACGTGAGATTTAATATACCTCCAGCGCGGAAAAAAAACAAAACTGGAGTTTAAGAAAAGTGATTTCGGAATACATTAATATTGTACTAAGATTTTAAAATATATAATATTAGAATTTAAAGTAAAATTAAGTGAGATTATTACATGTATATATTTTATGATATTATCTCAACTTGATTTACTTTCATAAAAATATTTCGCTTTCCACGAATTTTCCTACTCAATAAATTTTGTTCTGAAGAGTTTAGTGGTACCTGTGAATCTTTCTTCAAAGCAGTCTTATCACTGCCTTGGGAGCATCGAAATGAATGCCTTGGAAACATGGAAATGAATGTGGTATTTAAGGTTTTAATCAAACAAACATTGTTTTTAATATCGTTATTAACATACATGAAACAGTTCAAGTTAAATAAAAATGTGTAAAAAAAAAGCAAAAACACAAATAGCTAAACAAAGTAAATTAGTGATCAATGGAAAATTGTTAAAGTAAAAAAAATAATTAGTCTCCTGGTATAAATTCATAAGAATAAATTTCGTTAATTGAAATAAACCATTATTCAAAAAAAAAATCACGAGTTCCAAAAAGTTCTTTTACTTACCGTTAATTGCTCTCTCCTTTGTCACGCAATGCAGTTCAGCTTGATGTATAACTCGCAATGAAGCTCACATAGAAAAACTGTAAAGAATTATTGCAAAAACTTCTTTTAAAAGCAAACGATTTCTATTTTCGAATTGTCGTCTGTATTAATATTATTTCCCGCGCAGAAAACGATTCTGTTTCAATGGAAGCGGATGTTATTTTACTCAAGTTTAACAAATTTCTGATGGAAGAAGATGTTAAGTGCCCTTAACATGTTCTTCCATGAGGAAAAAGCAAGAGACCGTGCACTTAACATGTTCATCCACTGAAAACTTCTTTATTTTTTTACTTTGCAGATTTAATGAACTTCCTATATTTAAATTAGACTTCAACGTGTTCTTTTGCCCATCTCAATTTTTATCTTTCTTTCTCTCTTATCTCATTTTTTTCAAATTTGTCACATAACATATTCATCCACTCAACTCTTCAAATGAGTTCGAAATGCTGCTAAATTAGTAAATTTATCCCACTCGACTGTTTACACTGTGATAAAACGCTTTAAAAAGGAAAATCAGATAGGAAACAAGACAAGAAGTGGTCGTCCGGCAAAGCTTACTCGACGTAATCAGAAATTTAGTCTGGGATAATTTCCGAAGAATCCACGGTTGAGTGCTGCAAAAATGTCTACAGAATTTGTGAAAAATTTTCTACTTCAATTTCACCCGAACTGTACGACGATAGCTCAGATTAGCTGGTGCACATAGCAGTGGCGGACTGGGTTTGAAAATAGTGGTTGCCAGGAGTCAGTGAGGGCCCACACATATCTATAATCATACTATGAATTCATATATATATATTATTTTTTATTTAATTTTTTATATTTAATTATATCAATTTAAATCTATAATATTTAATAATTATGTATTCAATTTAATTTTTTAATGTATATTTAATTTTTCCGCGTCTTTAAAATAAATCCCTTTTAACACCCCTTAATTTTCTACGTTTAAAATAGCGAAATTATGATTAAAGTTATTTGATTTTAAATTCCGGAAGTTAAATATTTCATTATACAATTCAGCGACGAAGTATATGAAGGAGAAATGCCATTAGGGCATCTGGTGAAGAGCCAAGGTTTAAAACAAACTTCTTTGGATTAATTTATAGTTTAAGTAATTTGGCTTGCTGGTAATGTTAATTTTGTAATTAAACTGGTATAAAGAAATTAAAGATATTTTTTGAATTATAAGTAATTCAAAATCATTTTTTTATTAGATAATTATTTTTTAAAAATATTCAGAAAAGCATAAAATATCTTGCTTAATTTTAAGTTACTGAAATTTTTAATTTACTTTCTTTGAACTTTAAAAGTTGACAATTTATTTTCATCTTTTGAAGAAGAACACACGATATTACCAAATTTCATAAGATCAGAGTAAAACTATAAATTTGTACCAAAATACATCCTCGAAAATGAAACTTTTTTTGTTGTATTAAAATGCAGTCCACTTGTTTCGCCATTTTTTTTCTTCTTGAGAGTCCAGTATTTTCTTCGTTACTTCGATAAATTTAGTTTTGATAGATTTTCCTATGTTATTTTTAATAGAGTTGCTTTTTTGCTTAATGACGTTAAGCTCATCTTTCCACTTGAGGCAAGATAATATTCCTGGAGATTATGCAATTCATTTTATTTGATATGATGAGGTTAAATTTCACTTTATAATAAGCAATAATACGCAATAATTGTAGATTATAATTATGCAAAATTTTAAAAATGACTTCATTGAATCTCGTGTTTTAGACTTTTTAAAATG